>JAMKQA010039738.1:0-35057 GCA_024699735.1 Posidonia australis | reverse complement strand
CCCCCCCCCCCCCCTTTATAACGATGTATCTCCATTTTTTTTGCAATGCAAGAAAACAACTTGCTACTGTTTCCATATTGCATTTGCTAATGTCATAGTTGCATTAGTTTTTGACACTATCTGAAACTATATTTGGTATCATGTATTAATAGATCGATAGCACTTCAAATTGTAAGAGAAAATCTACAGAATTCATACAATGTTGTGATATTTTTGTTTGAAAGCATGTAATCTGTTTTGGTACTTCCATTCTTGACATGTATGACAGTGTGTTGAGGTTTTCCATATATATAATGGTATGCAGGTAAGACTGTATTTACTAGTGATCATGCACTCAAGCTGGAGTGGGTTCCGGATTGGATAGCTATTGTAGGAAGTGGTTATATTGGACTTGAATTTAGTGATGTGTACACTGCACTTGGTAGCGAGGTATGCATATCTTGATCAAATTGTCTTAAATATCAACACATTTCAGTCTATTCTCCTTGTCATTCTGATAAAAGGCAGTGGTAGTTGTAATTGTCTTAGAACATTTTCTCATTAATGGATTGGTGTTATTATCTGTCTTCCCACTACAGAACCATCAACTGATCTGAATCAGTATTTCAGGTTACATTTGTTGAGGCTGTAGATCAGCTTATGCCTGGTTTTGACCCTGAAATAGGAAAATTGGCACAAAGGTTACTTGTAAATCCTAGAAAGATTGATTACCACGTTGGTGTATTTGCAAAGAAGGTATATTAGTTATTTATCTGCTTTTGTTTGCGTATTTGCAAAGAAGGTATATTAGTTATTTATCTACTTTTGTTTGTTTATAAAGTAAAACAAAAGTACTTATTGCTTCTTCCCCCATCATAGATAACACCAGCAAAGGATGGAAAACCTGTCACTATTGAACTTATTGACGCTAAAACAAAGGCGGCAAAAGACACTTTGGAGGTAACTTCTATAATGACATGTAATTTATTATTATTTTCTTGCTTGATAACTAGCCATCAATATGAGTTGCATGGCACCATTAAAATATGATACAACTGGAATGTTGATGGTAATTAACTCTTGAATTATGCTATCTTCAAAATTTCAGTAGGTTTACACCTAACTAGTAATAGGCTTAAGTGAAAACAAAGTAGCATCATTTGCTCTGTGATTATATTCTCCAGGCTTCCTTTTGACTGTCATGTGACTGAAAAGTTAATGTGCTTACTAAGTATGTTTACAACTCTACATGTAAAATTCGACATGAGCTGACTGGCCATGTGTTTTTACTGGTGTGGTAAGCATGTACCCAGATAACTGAATATTTTTTACCTATTAGAAAATGCAACCGTGTAAGCACTTGGAAGTCCACTTTTTAATATTCAATTGGTTTCATGGAATAATTGCTTGTTGGCGGGAATGTGAGAGAGGAACTGGGAAGAGTTTATAGAGAAAAGACATGATTTTGACCTAGGTTTGTGATTTCGGAGTCACAGAGAGAATTCTGTGGACTACATAGCAGAGAATTCCTGTGGAGTCACAGAGTGAATTCCTCCATCAATTTGGTGGTCTACATTGCAGCACTGAGATGATCTCATAGTGGAATGGGCAGCTGCAGGGGCACCAATCTGAATGCTAGGTGGACACAAATCTGATGACTTGGTTCTAGGTCATCCTGAATGGAGTTCAATGCTCTCTATTTGAGTGGGTGGGCTGGGCTATTAACAGGAGGTTCAGGGACCTGCTCTTTTATATGTGTTTTCCTACATAAGTTTCTTGTTTTATTTTCCTATTGTTGGCCATACCATCTTCGGGTCCTCCACCTCTCCCCTTATTCTGTGATAAGGCTGTCTGTTTTTTCATTCTTGCTTAAATATTGGCGGGGCCTCTTATCTTGCGTTTCCTGCATAGCTTTGAGCTTTTCATGGTTAAATAAATTCTCATTGCCATTACTCAAAAAAAATAATTAGAAAGTGGAAGTTGGAACTTTAGTTCACTTCCATGTTCACTTCTCCTCTATCGTAAATTACAATTAGTTATCCTCAAGTCCTCAAGTTTTATTTAACTTTTACAATTCGTGGTTCAGAAATATCCTTTCCAAAGCACTATGGTGGCAGAGAAGTACACACATCTTGACACTTGCAAATAGCGACGGTACAGAAACTGTGAGAGAGTGATTTTGAAAGTCTGATCAATAAGTAGAGCACAAGTGGGCTGAGTAAACGTTGATGCTGCCGTAGTATCATTTTACTTCTATTACTTTTAATTGCTTTCTTCATATTTCTGATATTCCTATATTGCTGTAATTTTCTGGCTATAAAAGACAATTTGCTTGTTAATGTGAAAAAGTCGTCATTCTGTCAATATGTTTGGGATCTTCTTGTCATTTTTTTATTTGTTTATTGTAGGTTGATGCTGCACTTATTGCTACTGGAAGGGCTCCATTCACGAAAGGGCTTGGCTTGGAGAACGTGTGTATTTCATTTTTGCCTTTGGTTTTTTTAACATGGCCTTCAATTTTATATTAGAAACTCAGTACATTTCTTGTTTTCCACCCATTTTTAAGAGCAAAAGGTACAGTCTGACAGTATATTTGAGGCATTTGATTCTTACCTTTACAGATTAATGTAGTGACACATAGAGGTTTTGTTCCTGTTGATGAGCGGATGCAAGTACTTGATGCAAATGGCAATGTGGTTAGTCTTAAATGTATATCCTTCCTAGGACTTCTATCATTTGCATGATTCAATTCCACAACTTATTTTGCTGATTGTTAATGTTAGCAATAGAAGTGGGTCAGGTTCTTGCTACAATTTCTTACAGAAGCATACTATTAATATGATTTTTTGCAATATAATTCTAATAATGTACATTCTAAATTTCTATAATGTCAACAAAAATTGTAGGTTCCTCATGTCTACTGCATTGGTGATGCAAACGGGAAAATGATGCTTGCTCATGCAGCTAGTGCACAAGGCATCTCAGGTGTCTAAGTCTCTTCTAATATGATGTCCATCACACATGTTTCACAAGTTATGTTTGTTTTTGTTTACATTTATCTTTTTCTCCTTAATAGTTGTTGAACGAGTATGTGGAAGGGATAATGTGCTAAACCATTTGAGCGTTCCAGCAGCCTGTTTCACTCACCCTGAAATCAGTTTCGTTGGCCTTACTGAGGTAAAATTGATACTGGTTGAGCAAGCATATTTTGAGCTGGTTCAATAACAAAATAACAATATGAAGTCATAAACAAGGACTACCAACTTCTTGTGCACCTCACATAAAAATATCTTTATGATTCTCTACGACCTTTTCCTCCCATCTAGATAGTTTTCCTAAGTATTGCTTTGTTGCTTTCATGTTTGCTTGTTGTTCTTTTGTGCCTGGATGTGTGCCACTCTTTTTGATTGAGTACATTTTCAGCTTTCTTCTTCGTTCCTTTTTATCTTGGTGCTGTACAAGCAAAATCATCAGATTTCGGTTCCTTGATGCTTATGTAACAGTTGACCACAACTATGTTTCAAATTTGAAACCACATAGAACAATGGAATTGCCATGTCAAATTAAAAAGGTGTGCTGTACAAAGCCCACTCATACTGATCTATTGGAGCATTTCCTCAGAATCCTCCCTCATTGACACCAATACATCTTGATGCAAAATATGATTAACATGTGTACACATGTACTATATATCCATGCAGCTTCCAAGTTCTAGTTCTCTCATCAAGTTCACTTACATTTCTGTCCTTTAGGTGTTTAAATTCTCCCTTATGTGCTGATCATTGTTGGAGTGACACCACACCATAGTACTGAATCCAGCCTTCTCAGGATGTTGATATATGACCTTGGCTTGGCATTTTCTAGGAGTTCCTGTTTTATTCATTCTTCCCTTCGATTTTATGCAGCCACAAGCAAGGGAACAATCCCAAAAAGAGGGATTTGAAATAAGTGTAGCAAAGACGAGCTTCAAAGCTAACACAAAGGCTCTAGCAGAAAATGAAGGAGAGGGGTTAGCTAAGGTGGGAATGATTTTTCATACTTTATTTATAAATTTAACTATTAGTTGCTGTGTATTGTAATTTGATAATCTTTACATGCATAGGGCTGTTTCAAATTTCAATGACATTGTTCAATTTGCATATAGTCTTTCCCTAAATGCCCATTATTGTCAGATTACCATTGATCATGCTTTGTCAGTGTTTTTCAAAAACAGAAGACAGCTACTACTCAGATTAAGATTCTCAACATTTAAACGGCTTTTACACAGATTAAGAATTTAAACTTTTTTTTTTTTTTTTTTGAAAAAATGGGGTTTAAACAGGTGTTTAATGAAAAACAGTCGAAACTAAAAAAAAATAAAAATAAATGTATGAGATGTATACAACAACAACATTGATCAAATTACCTCAATGTATAAAATTATCATTCAAACACAAGTAAATTAATTCAAAACACATCACTTGAATATGTGTAACCATCATTCAATCACGAGTGTGTAATTACTATTCAACCACAAGTAATTTAATAAGTAACAAACATAAGTAAACACTTAAATACCTAGATAATCAAATTATGTCAACGACAAGAATGAAATGGTGCCATGTAAAAAAAAAGTTTAATCTGCATTTGAATGGCTGCCCGCCCTTTTTTTCCCATTGTTTGGAGCAATGTGCTTTACTATTTTACATGTTATGTGAATTCTCCCCATGATTTATGGCATGGTGGCATGGTATTTCAAATTTTTTGATGAAAAGTAGGTCTTATTTGTCAGGTTATTGCCGTTGTATGACTGTTAATAATTTGTAACATGTATCTTTTTCATCTGAATCTTCATAAGTTCTTTCTTTCCCCATCACTACCGTGAATTGAGGTGGAAAATTTTTTCTGGTTTGTATGCAGTGGCATTTGGCATTCTATGTTTTTTCCCCTGCTCCTTTACAAAGTATAGGATCACTAGAACTGTTCCATAATGTTTTCCAAATGTCCAATGGTTTTCTTTTTCTTGAGTATAAATTGATCCAAATACCTAGATAGGACTGCTAGTATTATACAGCTGGCTCTCCTTAAGAGTATTTGTGCTTGTAACCATTGAGATTATTTTCTATTGCAGTTGATATACAGGCCAGACACAGGAGAGATACTTGGAGTTCACATATTGGGGCTACATGCTGCAGATCTCATTCATGAAGCATCAAATGCAATAGCATTGGGAATGCGTGTTCAGGTAACATGGAAAGAATAATATACCGAAAATTGATTTTTTTAATCATTTTCTTCTTAGTTCCTTTGCTCCTATTTTCAATATATGGAAATGGCAAAACTCTTTACGCATGAAGTCAAGAAAAACAGAGTTTAGCTAAGGAACGGATGTGTAACCCTGATATCTTTATTTAGGCTGGATTATGACACGTAAGAGTTTTTGTTGGAGTTCTCCGTGCTTGTTACTAGGTGATAATTATGAGATTTTTGGAGGGTAAACAAGAGGTAGATGGAGCATAAATGGCAGTCTAAAACTATAATATGGAGGAAAATAATTGCAAGGACTTCATGTCACTAACATCAAACTCATATGGTTATCTTGCATGAGTCAATAAAGGACTATGTAAAATATGGGAAAAAGATAGATGTAAATATGTAAACACATTGGAATCTCTCTGCCAAGATAAAGAATGAGCTGATTGGGAATGACCACTGCTCCATTAGATCTTTGGCCTTGAACATCAGGTAAGCATTTTTCCATTGTTTTTCTTACTCTGAATGTGATTGTTTTACACAACACGAGAAGTTGAGTGTCATTGATGGATTGTGTCTAGGACATTTTTGTGTCTGAATATAGATTAGTTGCAAAAACGTCAACATGAATTCATATTTTTTTAGCTTATATCTTCTTAGGTGTTTAGTAGATTATGGTACTAAATTTTGTTACCTTGTCTTAGGTGCTGTGTTCCCTTGTAGCAAATGTTTGTCTCCTAATTTTCCTTTGTTTTTTTTTTCATTTTTTCCCTTCTCTCTTAAATAATATGGTGGTGCTTTATGCTGATTTCAATTTTATATGGTGGTGGTGATTGCTAAGAAAAAGTAGACATTTAAAGCTTACAAAATTTCTTCTCTTGTGATAAGGTTGATGGACATCTTATTTGATTAAAGAATTTCAGCCATCTCTTTCTAGTGTTTGTTAATCATCCTTATTTTTTACAGGACATAAAGTTTGCAGTGCATGCACATCCAACTTTATCCGAAGTACTTGATGAGCTGTTCAAATCAGCCAAGGTACTTTTTGGTAATATAGAATTTTATTCATGAATATTCTCTGTATGCATTTCTAGAATGATAGGATTCTTTGGTAGTGGTTCCATGGACATGAATTAAACATCTAATTCCTGCACTAGCTAAATTACTCTTTTCTTTGAGTGTGGACATGCCCAGTCTCAATTGAGCCTCCTTTCACGTCTTTAGTACTAGAGCAGAAAATGAAAAATCTAGTCATAGCATCCCAGCTTAGCTTCAATCCAGCAGAACGAAAATATCTTTATGGGAAGTCCTGTATAAAATATGTATTCCTGGGAAAAGGGCAAGAATTGGGATTAGCTTTCTTATTATTATCGTAATAAAATAAAGATGAAGACAGAGACTTGGATAGAACATAACATTAGAACTACTGCTATCTTCTTTCTTGCTGCTCACATTCGATAGAATGAGACTGGCTTTGTATCCATTTTCACAGCCCACCACATTACAGTTTTGGGTAATGGGTTATGAGATGGGTTAATTAGCAGATTGTCTGCATATCAAGTTTTATGTTATAACTTCAAAGTTATGCATCAAATTAAGGTTTATACAAGAAAGATAGCAGGCAAAAGGATTTAAATCTATTAGAATTATAAAATAAACAAGAAATGATCTCTGACCACCATCTCATACACATAATACATGATTGTTTGCACACAAAAGAACATGAGCTAGTGGTGGTGAAGAAGAAAAGAAACAAAAGCAGGAGACTGGTGCAGGGTGGTGTTTTGCAAGTTGTTGGGTGTGGCATGTAGGTGTTCGGGATGCTGCTTGGCCTTGGTGCAGGTGCTGAGGTGTCTATGGTCCATGGTGGATGTGTTGCCATTGATGACCAACCCACTTTCTTTAAGGTACTTGGGGTTTTTTCCTTGTCTTTGAGAAAAAGAGGGTGGCTATTTGTGTTGTATGATTTAATAACCAGAAGAAAAGAAGAGTCAGTTGGTGGAAAGAGAACAAAATGATTCAAATGAACAGAAAAGAGAACAAAATGATCAACGTGTGCAGCATAACGGAAAAAATCATTTAAACTACTATGTCTAAATCTGTACAACTGTGGATTATACCATTGGTATTTTAGGTTAGTGGCACAGCTAGTTGCTTTATCATATATGAAAGAATTCTTAACAAATTGTCTCTAGCAATCATGCTAGTTATATTGTTCATCTGTTACTTATACTGGATGATAGTGTTAGTCCTAATACTTGACAAACTTGTCTGATAATTTCGTCCATAGATACAAACCTAGATCCCATTACACTTCCATAAATTGTAATTCGATTAAAATGAATTAAACACAAATAATTGATTAGTTTGGAAGATAAATTCTAGACAAACTGATATTTGGTATAGACATCTGAATTTCTCCACTTGAACAATTTAAATTTCTCAAATTTCCAAATAAAACATGTATTAGTTAATTATGAACCAAAATTCATGATAATTTTAAAGCAAAAAAAACTGTTAAAAACTGAACTCAGCTAAGTTTAGAAATGAAGTCTTATATACTCTGGATTTCACTGCTATGTACCTTTCAAAGCTGGATTGCATTTTTAGCAATATTTATGATTTTACCACATGTGGTTTTGGAATTATACTCATCATGTCAATACTATCCCAGCATATATGCAAAGAAAGGTAATAACCTATAACCAAGATTGCTTTTGTCATCTATTTTGGCTTGAAGGGGTTGATGATGCTTTGGTACAAACAATTAATTGACAAAGGATATGAGATAAGGTTTGATATTTTTTATGTTTGAGGGCAGAGGTAGTTTTGGGAACTCATGGAACAAAGGTCTATATTTCCAATTGCTCATTTGTTTCATTCGTTACACTCATGCTTTGCTTTATTCTTGTAATTGCCTTTCCATTATGTATGCTATCGCATGCAGATAGATTTTGTAGTCAAGAAAGATTCTTCTGGTCTCGGCAGGTCAATGCTGGTATTTCTCCTCATATTTCTGAACCAGTTGCTGTATAAAATGCAAAAAGTTGTTTCACTGTCATAAGGAACTTCTTAAGAGGTTCTAATCACTATCAAAAGAAGCTGTTATGTTGGCGGGTCTGATCATCATTAAGAGAAGCTGGTATTTTGGCGGTTCTGATCGCCATCAAGAGAAGCTGTTATTTTGGCGGGTTTGATCACTATCAAGAGAAGCTGTTACTTGGTTGTTTTGAATAGTGTTATTTATAAGCGTTGCAGAGTTTGGCGCGTTGTGAACATTTGGAACTTCCTTTACGGCAGCTTTGGGAGAAATTACCGAATTTTTTAGTTACCATTTCTATTATTGTCTTTGTAATTCTGAATGGATCCCTAACATATCATAAATTCGTCATTTCTTCTGATATTTGTTTTCAATTTTATTCCTAATTTTCAACAATTCGAAATCCACTTGATTTCAAGGAAAAAAACAATTCGAAGTCCACTTCAAATTGCAGCTAAGGTGCAATAATATATTTTTGTCTTAGGTTAAATGTGTTCAAGGTGTTTGGTGGTAACTTGACGATAGCTGGAAATTGGCAAAGCCGGTTTCTTGGAACGAGCACGTATATAACGCTTGAAATGTACTGTAGATGTTCTATCTTTAATGTTAATCTGTGTTGACAGATTAAAAAGTACTTCACTCATTATCCATGTATGATGTCAGACCTCTGAATCATTACATACTTGTGTGTTGAACTACTTTCCCCTTACAAGCCTTTTTCGTGGTTGCTTTGTTGTATGAGGCAAACACGATTTCCTCATCGAATTTACTAGACCTAGATCGTGTGAATGCTGAAGGTTATAGGAGAAATGATAAGTGATAGCCGCTAAATGATAAGAGAACTTCAAATTTTTTTGACCTTGCTAGAACCACTCGTAGCAAGACCTTATATGAAATACCAAAGCCTAACGAATCCCAACATATGAATGCCAATTGAAACAACTGTGATACACTCAAAATGGCAGAGAACCGTACTTTTATCAATCTGCAATCTCACTTATCATTTCTCATAAGGTTCTTACCATTGAATGTCTGTAATTGCTGCATTCAGTAAAGTGTAATCAAGGCTTCAGTTCCCAACAGCATCAATCAGTGAAAAAGAAAAATAGTAACAAGGTTTGCAGCTAAGTGTACTAATAACCTGAAATAAAAAGCTTTTTCAGTGAAAAATGCCTTGCACAAAGCGGAACAAGAAAAAAAACACTTCTAATTCATCAAAGTAGCGATATTCTGATGATTTTTTCACCTCCAGTTTACATTAAAATTTATTCATTTGAATAACAAAACAACTGGCAAAATATTTCCCGCATTGCAGACAAAATCACCTAAAACCAACAAAATTTATGGTCAAGGTTTAAAAAATGCACAGCATATATAGACGAGGTTCTATGGTCAAAAAATAGTAAGAAACATGCCCTCTGCTAGAGAAGTATATATTGAGATCAGATTACAAGCAAAATCTGGTAATCATCCAATGTTAGGTACTCGATTCAAAAGAAAAATGTAATATGCTGAATTGAAAGCTAGAGGTCAGCACATTAAACATGGTTAAACCACTACCAGATGTTTACCTCAATAAAAAAATTGGCTGAAATACGAAAAGAGAAAAAAAAAAATCCTACGAGGTCCAAAAGATACAACACTAAAGCCACAAAAATCACTCCATGGTTCCTCATATGATGCAAAAATGAATTATCATAGTCTATTAAGTTGGGAGCATCCAACCCAAAATTGCCAACAATGAGAAGAGAACCCATTGTTAAGCAATTTCATGTTATGGACTAATCCTCTGACAGCAATTAATTATTTCCAAATTTTGACAAGAAAAAAATGATGCTTCAATAGATACAACACAGTTTATATTTTATAATTCTATAATATTGAGAGTCAAAAGCTAATACTGAAGAGTCAGAAAAATTTTGTTACGTCCAAATTAAAGAACGTTAAGCAATGTGGACTGTGATTACCTATTTATTTCGCCTAAATTAAAGAACAGAAGTAATTATTACGCACCATTGACGATAATTACCTATTTAGATTCATAACAACAAAGAATATGAAGCTTCAAGTGAAGCAACACGGCAATACAAGAACTTCAAAACATAGAAATCTGAAGTAAAGACAGAAGTTCCACCAGACAGACCGCATGATGTCGAAAAAACACCAAATATTGAAGCAATTGCAGCAAAATTCGCATCACCAGTATCAGCTACTTGTGCATTATATCTAGATTCAAAACAAATACCATTTCAAAAACATAAACAAGTCATTGGCAGGAACAACCCACCACAACATAAAAAGTAAAACAACAATCCTACTCTCCATAACATTCAAAGAAAAAAGCTTCATATTGTTAATGGACCATCTATTCCTCCTCACTTGCAGTCTCCCCACTCTTCTTGTTATGCTTCCTTGCATACCTCTGGTTCCTCAGGAATTTCGGATCCATCTACATTAACATTAGAAAAGAAAACACAACGCAGTAAATCAACAACTATCATAAATGACGACGTTCCAAGCGTTTCAAGGAAAAGGTAGGATAAGCAGACATACCCCTTTGGTGGAAGTGTGCCTCTGCTTCCTGGGCTTCTTGATCCCGTTCTTGTGAGCCTTGTACGACTGGTTGTGCGCCGTGTGGTTCTTCGACTTGGCCATCCTACAAACAAACCATTACTTTTCTTATCACCAAGCAACCGAAAAAGATAGGAGCAATATCAGAACACCACAACAAACGAAAAGCGCAAACAGGAGATGGAAATCGATTCACAGCAGAGAGAAATAACAAGAAGAAGAAGATTTGCCACCTGAGACGCAGAAGCGCAGCTGTGCGAGAAGTAGGTTTAGGGTTTGGGTCTCTGTAGAGGGTGGCACGGCGGTCCTCGTGACGAGGACTTTTATACCAAGAACATTATCTAGAAACCCTCAGAAGTACAAAAAAGTTAGCAATATAACCTTAAAAAGTGAAACATTTTTTGGTCGACCCTTCATTGAGTAACACCCGCCGAATCCCAATCGAACGGTGCACATTCATCTGGTGACGACGCACCTACCCGCCGCCCGCCTCCCATTGGTCACCCGATATCCCACCGGGAATCACCGGTCTCTGTACTCCCAATCCCTCGACTAAAACCCGCCACGTGTCGAGATATCCGGTAGCCATATTCCAGCTCACCAGCCTGAAGACATGTAATCTCCCGATTCCTCTACTTTTCCTTGCTCCTCGGCCCTCCTCTTCCTCTCTCGGTCGTTCGCTCCCACCAACCACCACATCTACTTCTCCCCTTCGCTCCTCCTCCTCCTCTCTCACTGGGTTTCCGATTCGCGCCCCCATCGGCTCTAGGTCGCCGGATCCGAAACGTTTGGGCCGGATTGGGTTGTGATCTGGGGGAATTCCGAGGCGGCGACAATGTTTCTAGTGGATTGGTTCTACGGGGTCCTGGCGTCACTGGGGCTGTGGCAGAAAGAGGCGAAGATTCTCTTCCTGGGTCTGGATAATGCCGGAAAGACGACACTGCTCCATATGTTGAAGGACGAGGTCAGATCTCGAAACTTCCGTTGGGTTTGCCTAGTTTCTGTTGTTTTCCCGATCCAAAGGTGCTCCTTTGGAACGGAGTTATGGTGGATTCTTTTATTTAAAAAAATTAGGTTTTTGTTGTAGCGTGGGCGTCGGCGATGATTTGTTGGTTTGGTCTTGTGATGATCGTGTTTGTGGATTGTGTGCAGAGGTTGGTGCAGCATCAGCCAACGCAGTATCCGACGTCGGAGGAATTGAGCATCGGGAAGATCAAGTTCAAGGCTTTCGACTTGGGAGGGCATCAGATTGCTCGACGTGTGTGGAAAGATTACTATGCCAAGGTATTACATTCCTTTTCAAGTTTTTCGTTTTGTGATTCTTAACTTTGACTTAATCTGAACGTTACTTTTCTAATAGTTGGATTGATTTTCTTTGACATTGGGATCCCAGGATCTAGACATGTTTTGAAATTTCGGATTCTTCAATTACTATTTGTCATTTAGTTTACATTCTGAAAGTTAGAGGTGCTTTTTTATTTATAAACATGCCAACTAACGTATAGTTTTGTTAAGATGCAAGAGAAAAAAAGAACATTATATCAGTGAACTGTTAGGCATGTTGCACTGCAAAATTTGAGAATTCTAAGTGCTCTACCTGCCATGCTGTCACTTCAATTTTGTTTTCCTACTATAAGTTGTTGATTTGATATATTTTTGAACTATATGCTTTGTTCAATTTCCTTATTTTTCTATGTTGTGAAATTGGTCATTAGGTAGCGTTTGGTATGCTGAAATAGGTTTGGAATGAACTAGAATGGAATCAAAAAATTGATTGGAATGGAATTCCCATGCTTAGAACAAAAATAACTTTAGAATGATCATTCCCTTGGGAATCGAATTCCCATTGAACATGAGAATTTCTTTCCTTCTTAGGTGGCAAGGAATTTGATTTTCATTCCATTCAGAATAAAAAATAAGAAAAACCCAATGCTACCTTCCTCCATCCCCTCCCTCCTTTGTTCCTCCCTCCTCGACCCCTTCCCTCCTCTGCTCCCCCTCCTCGGCCCTTTCCCTCCACTCCCTTCTCTCCTCTACGATGGTCCTCCTCGACCCCCTCCCTCCTTTGTGGTCTTCCTCCTTCCTCTGCCCCTTTCCTCCTTCGTTCCCCTCCTACTAGTTCACCACGCAGAGCCATTCCTCCCTGTGCACGATAGCTCCATCGTTCTAGTCCTCCCTAGTGATGGCTCCACTGCTCCTATGGTCACCAAGCACGACCGTTCCTCCCTATACATGGTGGCTCCACTGTTCCAGTCCTCCTGACACATGATGGTGGTGGTGGCTTTGTTCTTCCCCATACACGGTGGTAGTTTTGGTCTTGGTAGATTGCATACCAAACGCAAGAATGGAGTAAACTATTGCATTCCAAAATTTATTCTAGAGTTCATTTCATTCTTGTTTATTGTCATTCTAATGTACCAAACACGACCGTAGTCCTTATTTGCTAACAATTTAATTAGCTCATTCCCTTGTAGTTCATTTGAAGTACGAAGTAATTGAAGTTTGCTAGACCACACTATCCATTTTCATTAATATTATTTCTAATTGATGTGTAGTGTTGGGTTGCGGTTAAGGGTGAACTCACAGTCCAACCTAAACTGTTTGAGTTGAATAATTTTAAACCCATATTCATCCCAACCCACAAACATCGGATTTGGTCGGGTTGGTTCTTAGATTTCATTATGAATACTCTATTTATGTACTACAAATTACATTTATAGCATATAATGTGTGAATATTCTATTGTAACACAAAAATACTGCCAATTTTATATTAATTTTGGCAATGATCAATCCACAATCATTTGCTCATGCTGTATTAGATTAGGCATCGTAGAGGTAATAATGAAGTATAGGAAAAAAAACAATTTTTTACACTATAATGATCAATCCACTAACATCAACCATCATCTAACTTTCCACAAGTCGTTAAATTAACATGTTAGTTATACAAAATTATTAGAAAGATAAGATGAAAGAACAAAATTGCTTCTTCCACATAGATCCACTAATAGATATGAGTAACTAGATAATTTGCTCACTTTTCATGTTTTTTAAGAATATCCATGATTGTTGTCTGTTGAGTGTATCATCGTTACACAACATGTACTAGCAACATAGTAATATCTTTCCAAAATCATCAAAATATAGAAACAACCATCACTTCTTCAAGACCAATTAAATCCAATACTAAACCATCATATCAAGTACTTGTTTAATATCTCATACCCATATACCATATACATATATAATATATATTTATAGGAACAACATCTTTTGCATCGTAGCCTTTAATTTTTAGTCTTACAGTTATAAATAAAACCATTATTTTGTAGGATGGTGGCTTTAGGTGATTTAGTTGTTTTTGTTTTCCCTCCATGTGGAGTGGGTAGTTAGATTTTTTGGCAACCTCCTTGATTGTCATCTCTCTTAATTTGAGTTTTGAAATTAAAGTTTCCCATTTTTGCTTTCTATGTTATAGCAATTTTCCCTTTTTTTTGTGGGTGGGTGTGGACAAGAATTTCTTGTGTGATATTTTATGGTAAACGCCATAAAAGAACAAGATTAGTGTGATTTAATGATTCTTCTATGTGAGCTTTAGATCCTTTTCCATTATAACATCAATATTCATATTTTTTGTGCCTTTTTTGGTTTTCTTGTTTTTTCGTTATTTATTTCTTTTTACTGAATCAAATGACGATATGGAGGACAGCATCTCTCTCTACTCAAAGTTGTTGGAGAATTAAAGTATACAAAGTTGTTATTTGTATTAGTTTTTTCATCACCACTTTGTGATCCAATGTTTTATTTTTAATTCAAAATGTTCCTTGGAACAAAGCTTCAAGAAATTACATCTATTGAATGTCATGTTTGAAGTTGATCATCTTATCAACAAATGAACGAAATTTGTTCAGTATAAAGTTTTAGTAAATACTAAAACTATTTTTTAATTAGTATTACAAAATTAGTGATCTTTCATTTTCCTTTCATGTAAGAAATGATTGGATTTCTTTGGCAATCTCCTTGTTTGGCATCCTTCTTAATTTGGGATTTGAAATTAAAATCTTTCTATTTTGTTTCCTATGTTATAACAGTTTTCCTTTTTTTAGGAAACATCGATCAAGATTTTAAATGCCAGCTTTGTGTTAGACTTCAGTTTCACAAAAATAGAAAATGCATCGGACTTCAATGGAAATTTTGGTGGAAACACAGTAAATTTATGGAAGCCAATGACATGGTCAAAAATTTTTGAATTAACCAACTAGGATCAACAAGATCTCCATGCAACCAACTAGGATCATCAGATTTAAGTGGAATATCTTAGTTACGGTCTCTGTTACTTTGAGATCCGTTAAAGCTCGAAGAAGACATTATGAAATTGAAATAAGAGAGTTACATAGGATCAATGAGATTTAGTTTCCTCTTATTAAAAAATTATGACTTTTACAAAATGTCTCTTTTTTTAAATTTCCAATTATTAGCTTTTAAAGTTTTTCATGATTTTTAAATTTTTATTTCTAATTTTTATTTTTTAAAATTTCTCGATTTTTAAAATTTTATTTTGAATTATCATGATTTTTATTAGTTTTTTTATATATTTACTGGTTTTTTTCAATTTTATTTCTAATTATCATGATTTTTTACTGATTTTGTTAAAATATTACTAAACAAATAAGTATTTCATATTTTCATTGATTTTTTTTTATAAAATTTCAATTCTCTATATATCTTAGTATATTTTTATTAATATGTTAGATCTACTAAAACTTATTTTTTTTTTATGTATATGCTAGATCTACAACTTAGATAAATTAATAAACATGTATACAGGCTAGATTTAAAACTTATATGTGGTAGATTTAGAACTTAGATCTTAGATCTAGTATATGTTAGATAATAAACTTATATATGTTAGATTTAGGACTTAGATCTTACTTATATATATGTAGCATATACATAAACTTACATTTAGAGTATATATTATAGCATATATCTTACTGATTTAGGGTTGTGGTTGTCTTCCTCTACTTGAGGGGTGGCACACTTGGCTGCTGTGTTCTTCCTGGAGCACCCAATCACACAGCACGACACGACAAGCTCGAGCCTGTAGTAGGAACCATGGATCAGCAACAAGTCGGAACACAGCAGGTCAGCAACACACTAGCAGTAGCTTAAGCCTCGAGGATCCGTGGATTGACGACAAGAAGGTGAAGCACAGTAGGTCAGCAGCACACTAGCCGTAGCTTGAGCCTCGAGGAACCGTGGATCAGTGACGAGAAGTCGGAGCACAGCAGGTCAGCAACACTAGAGACCAGCAACAGAGAAGTCAGAGCACACGAGCAGTGTGCTAACACTAGAGAACATGAATGCAACAACAGATAACACGAGCCAGTGGTAGCAGCCAACAGTAGAATGAATTATTGGACATTTCGGCCTTTTATTCACTTGTGTTGATTAATACAGGTGAGTTGTTACACAAAAAATGCAACAAATCAACAGGAGTGATTGACTTGCTGATATGCACACGATATAGGTATAGAAATACTATACTTTTGGAAATACACCCTAATATCATGCCGGAGACCTCTAAATTTAAGACGTATCAGCGAAATCTTGCTGATATGGTCGAAATTTTGAATCATGATGTTGATTTTTCATTGGATTTTTTATGGTAAACGTCATAAAAGAACAAGAAAAATGTTATTTTCTTATTTTTCGATGTTTGTTTCATATCATTTTTGTTATAACATTAATATATCTATTTTTTGTCTGTTTTCCTATTTTTTCATAGTGAATCAAACAATGATATAGAGGACATCTCTCTCTCTCTCTCTTTGCTCTATGTTGTTCAAAAATTGGAATATACAAAGTCATTGTTTGTATTAGTTTTTTCATCACAACTTTTGTAATCTCAATGCTTTATTTTTAATATTTTTTTTTCAAAATGGTACTTGGAACAAAGTTTTTAGAAATTACTTTTGTTGAACACATGTTCGAAGTTGATCATCTCATCCACCTATAAACGTAACTAAATTTATTCAGTATAAAGCATAGTTCTCAAGGTGTCAAGGCATCTAGGTATTGGCTAGGGGTGCCTGGGCTCCTAGGTGTCATTTTTTAATAGCAAAAAAAATCAAGAATATTATATATACATTAATTAAATGATATATAATCAATTTCAGGCAATAATAATCTCTAATTAATACTGTAATACACCTTAAGAATGTAAGAAATAATTAAAAGATCATTGAAACACGAACAATACAATCAAAACAGCTTTACCAACATTTAAATATAAAAGATAATGTCATCTTAAGTTCTAAATGAAAGATAATAAGTGAAGAACATGAACATCCAATGATCTGAATAAGAGATAACAAATTATCTAAAGAGTCAATGTCAATAACTAAAATAATGCCTCAATTCACTTCCTTCAAGGAATATGTCAAAGGAGAAGAGTCTCAACAGCACCGCCAGTTTTACAAAGGGAAGGGAATTGTTTGGGGTGTTTTCTAGCAGTCCAAACCCCTAAAAACACATAAATCCTTGCTGGTTTCGATACTGGATTAAAAAAAAGGGGCATGTAAATGCCCAGTCCCTTCTTGATGCCTCAGGTGCCTGGGCGTCACTTAGGTAAGTATGTTATAAAGTTTTAGTAATACTAAAACTATTTTTTAATTAGTATTAATAAAGTAACATTAAACAATTAGAGTTTGTAATGAAACCATTTTGTTGTTCTATTGCGTATGAATTTAGTATTACGAAATTAATTGTGATCACATTAAAATTAACAACATGGCTTGTGTTCTAAAACCATCGTAGTATTACTATATCATGTAGATCTACCCACAATAAAATCCTCTCCATAGATTTACCTGCAATAAAACCATATAAACAGATCTACTTAATACTAAAATTAAATTATTTAGGGAAAAAAGTAACTAAATACATTTCAGTATTACCATTTTTTAGGGGAAAAGGATTTAAAAAAATAGATGAACAGGGTGATAGTTTTTCGACAACCACAACCTTTGTCATAGATGAACAACCTAAAACCTCTTTTAGTAATGACTGCATGAAATGATCTTCATTGTCCTTTTCTCACTGCTTGATTGTTGTGGTATGAACAACCACTGTTCAATAGCACTTTCCTTGGGAGGAACAAAAAAACAGGGATTCCATGAGTGAAAGTGGGGAGGTAGTAAGGAAGAGATGAAAGTGCAGAAGCGGTTTGCCACAGTTGAACAACCCAAAATCCCTTTTGGTAATAGTTGAACAACCGTTGTTTGGTAGAACCTCTTTCCTCTTGGCGTCGTGAAACTCACTTTCAAGCATGAAAAACTCCCTTCTGGCCCTTTTTTGCTAATAGCGGCAGGAAAATAACTTCTACCATGTTTCCTTGTCTTTTGACAATTTTTGTGGTATAACCAAATCCCCTTCCGATAGAGCCTTGTGAGGATGAACCCAAAAAACCAGAGCTTCCGTGAGAGAGTGGAGAGGGAGTAAGGGACAGAGAGAAGGGTGGAGGAGTGTGTGAGAAGGAGAGAGGCTTCATGTTTTTTGATTTCCGCAATCACATTTCACTTGATATGGTTCAAGTGAGCTACTTTGAATACTTTGTATCCCTTTGTTTAGTTGCGTATTATTTATCCACATGTAGGAGATAGAAGCATAATGTGGGTACGTGATTGGATGGAGTTTTTCTAAAGTGCAGACAATTTTCTTCAACCTGTGTATGTAACGTTTCTATTTATCATGGGACACAATATTGTGTCACAGTAGCAAGAAGCTAATACAAGAAACACATTGATTAGATACTTCAATTCATTCTCAAGGAATCCAATTGTTGGCCATTGAGAGTAATTTACTTATTATACTTAGAATTCATTCTTTCTAGCAATGTCATGGATATTTTCCTTCAGTTATATTGTTTTTATATGTGATTTATTTTTGATAATGTGAGGTCACGTGATATTGGGAACTGACAACAAGGAGGCGAATATTTTGTTCATGGTTGTTTGGAGTTGTCAATATGTGTCTTTTACAACCATTTAAAGGAAAAAAAGTGACGTGTAATTTTTATTAAGCTTAACGATAAATGCTTTTCATCCTTTTACCCTGAGCTATATGTATGAATTAGGAGGATCTGCTTTCATTGTGATTGATTTTGATTCTTCATCTAGTTTCATTATCAAGGGAATAATGGAATCTTTGAGTTGTATAATAATCTTAAACTGTATAAGAAATCAAGCAGTTTGGTTTTTTTTTTTTTCCTGCATAGTTTCTAGGCAAACTCTCTTGAGTTACCTGGTTGCCCAGGTTTCCTGGCGAGGAAGTAGACCATTCGATGCATGCATTTGTTTGTACAATGTGAAATCTTAAACTAGATAACCAATTAAGTAGTATGGTTTTTATTTTGTAATTTTGCTTGCTTAAATCTAAACAAACCCTCTTGTATCACCTGGCCTAGGCCTAGGTTCCATGGTGAGGATAAGACAAGTCCATGTGTGTATTTGTTTCTTGAATATGGAAAGAGCTTATTATCCTTTCTTTTTGCGTGGAGATTGTTAGAGTAAATGGATCCTCATTTAGATCTTTATGTTATCCATTTATTAGGTTACTTGTAGGTTAAGTAAGTGTTCTCCTATATATAGGAGATTGTAATCCTTTGTTATTAATGAATAATATAGTATTCGCTTCTCATTTTAACATGGTATTAGAACCTAGGGTTTAACAGAGAGAGAGAGAGAGAGCTCAGTAGTAGTAGTCATCACCATTGTCGTCGCAGTATCACCATCGGTGGTAGCGGTCCCATGGAAAAACCTCTTCCTCACTCTCTTTGTATCCATCTCCCTTACGAATCCTTACTCCAAGAACACCCATTGGACTCCTCACTAGTTTTTGAATCATGATGCTCCTGCACTCTCAACGTCATCTCCATCGTTGCCATTGAATCGCCTCCCTCGTCGATGAGCTCACCTCCAAAACACCTCTCCTGCAACCGCAATGGCCCCACCATAGTGTCGTTGGACTCCTTGACCCTTTGGGGCCACTCCTTCATTATAGGTTCATCCATAACCGTCGCCTACAACACCTCTTTGTGGGGCTTGACATTGAGTGGTGCCTTGCCTTTAGCGACTACGAGGTCTCAGTCACAATCTTCCAGCTTTGCATCGGTTGTTGCTGCCTGGTCTTCTAGGTCCTCCACACCAACTACATCCCCAACTCCCTAGTCAACCTCCTCCTTGATGGGCATTTCTGGTTCTTCGAGCGTTGAGGATTGCTCTCTGAGATCCTTCGCATCCACTCTATTGCTTGTGCCTCTCGTCAAAGAAGACCAAAAAAGGATAGAGGGGAAGAGAGAACAAGAAAAGAAAGGAGAAGAGGAAGAAGAAGAAGAAGTGTTGTGAAGAAGGAAATTAGGGTTTAATAGTGATTTTGCAAAAATATCTTATGTTCTTTTGAAATTGCAAATTTTATCAAAAGACCTTGAAGCTTCTAATTTACAGGAAAGTCTAAAACGTTCGTGATTTGCTACTATTGTTATCTATCTGCTTGTTGTTGCTACAAAAACTACTGTTGTTTGTTTGTCTGTTGTTGCTACTTCTGTTATAGTAACTACGACTATCATCTGCCTGTCTGTTGCTGTTACTTCTGCTACAAGTATTATTGTCATTTGTCTACCTGTCGCTGCTACTTTGCTATAACAACTATTACTATCTGTCTGTCTACTGTAACTATTTGCCTGATTGACTACTATTATTGTCTACTTACTTGTTGCTACTACTACTGATTTAGTAACTACTACTACTGTCATTCCTTCTAAATTATGTAGTTTTGTGTTGTTACAAGCAGGAGATGTTCTACCTTGAGTGGAAGTGCTAAAGTAAATAGATCTTTATATGGATCTTTGTGTTTTCTATTTATTAGGTTACTTGTGGGTTAAGTAAGTGTTCTTCTATACATAAGAGATTATAATCGTTTGTTATCAATGAATAATATAGTATCTCTTTCCATCTCAACAGGGATAATTTTTATGGAATTCCCAGATAGGAGTCTGTGTTTGGACTAGGAATACTTTGAGATCTGGGAGAGTGTTGCTTTCAGCTGCTAAACCCATGGAACTGTCTCTGACCCTCTCTCTCTCTCTCACACACACATTTTGTTTCACATCCAGATGATTGCTATGGGCTCTTCCCAGTCTTTTCCATCTATACAATGAAAGTTCGTAGAGTTAAAAAAATGGAAAATCGTTTGTGGATGGTTTTAGTTTCCTTTACCTGATTCAATAAAACTTTTGCTCCCCCAAAAAAGATGAGGTACTTTGATGCTATGGTCTTGGCTCTTCTGAATGGTCAATTTTAATACCATGTTGTAGACTGGTCAAGCATAACTTGCATGAGACTGTCTTGTCTTTTCCCCTTTGCATTTTATTTAATCTACTTGCAAGATAGCACTGGATAATGTCTTGCCCTGTTTGCGTTACATTTAATCCAAACGCAAGGTGACACTATTTCTTAACATAAGTTGATGATGTTGATATTGGCTGCATCAGGATTTAATAAATTAGGGTTTTGTTTGTGATATGACGTGAGCAGGTTGATGCAGTTGTATACCTTGTAGATGCTTTTGACAAAGAGAGGTTTGCTGAATCGAAGAAGGAGCTTGATGCGCTTCTCTCTGATGACACGCTTGCAAATGTTCCCTTCCTGATATTAGGCAACAAAATTGACATCCCATATGCTGCATCAGAAGATGAGTTGCGCTACCACCTAGGGTTGACTAATTTCACAACAGGCAAGGGCAAGGTGAATCTTGCAGAGTCTAATGTCCGCCCCCTTGAGGTATTCATGTGCAGCATAGTCCGCAAGATGGGTTATGGTGAGGGTTTCAAGTGGGTCTCTCAGTACATCAACTAGAGCCAGAAAGCTTCAATGAAATATGGGGTCATGGCTTACGATCTCAGGTAGTGCTTTTATCTTTTCATTGATGTTGAAATGGACCAAGTACTGTTACAGTGTGATTTCTGGAACATCATATCAGTGTAGTGGAATTCGTAATGTTATATCAGGTTTTTGGTTTTAATTAGTATGTGGTGGGTGTAAAAAAGATTCCTTGTACCATCTATGCTTTCCTGTCCGGTAATACATCCAGAAAAATTACAGATTTCTATCCACAGGCAATCACATCTATTTATTAATTTATACATAACGATTTATGCAGTTTTTGTCTTTTGTCAATGCAAACATGTTATTATTTAGTTGATTTTCTCGTGTACGACGCTTGGTGGATTGGTGGCTTGGGGGAACCCCAAACGCAAATTACATTTTTGTACAGCAAATGCAACTAATATGAGTCATATCATGGACGATCTTTGGGGATTGGTTTTCTCATATGGAACAGAAAAATAAGAAAGAAAATGCGGGAGGGAGAAAATAATAAAAATTATAAGTAGCAGATTCAACCATTTATATCTCAGTTTACTTGTATTTGTCAAAGAATATCTACTGACCTGTTCGATTACTACAGAATACGAGCAACTTATGAAACCCGTGAGTGTTACGGGCTATTGATCCATTTGCTGTTGCCTATCAAAACAATTCAAGTAAATCACATTTTTGTACTTGAATTTTGCGTTAATTTCAAGTCTGGTGTCTAAACTCTAAACTGTCCCTGAAGGTATGGAAATAAATTACAAGTTAACATGGTTATCACACGGGATTCTTTGGTGCATCCAATAGGCTTAGGTAAGGGGACCTTCTGTCATTCCTCTTATTCATTGTTGTCTTCTACATTCTGAATAGGATGTTGTCACTGGCAGCAAGTAAAAAGCTTATTACGGGGATCCAACTCCCAAATGAGGGACCACATGTGATTAATATATAATACGTTGATGATACAATCCTCTTTCTCTCATCAGGAACAAATAACTTGGTAAACAATAAGAGAATCCTTTGTTGCTTTCAGATCTGTTCTGGACTTAAGATAAATTTCCAAAAGTCCTCTTAGACTTGTGTGGGTGTCTCTGGGGTAATGGTGGAGCATGGGTGTAATATTCTGGGATGCCAAGTTGGAATTTTGCCAATTACTTACCTAGGCCTTCCCTTGTATCATAGAAAGGCATCATATAAGGATTGGACACCTGTCATCGAAAAGATTTCTAATAAGTTGTCAACATGGAAGACAAAATTCCTTTATTTAGGGAGAAGATTAACCCTAGTAAATATTGTTTTATCAACAACACCTACCTACTACCTTTCGGTACTACACTTACCCTTAAGGGTGGAAAAGGAAATTAACCGGCTTAGATGTAGATTCTTCTGGCAATTTGCATCACCTAACAAAAAGAGTTATCATTTGGTAAAATGGGACACCTTATGTAAGTCTAAAGAACAAAAGGGTTGGGGCCTTATTAATCTTAGGAATTTTAGTGTACCCTTAAATGTAAACTTTTAGGGAAATTCTGGACTTGTGCACCTAATCTGAAATGGCCAACATTATTAAAAGCCAGATATTGTTCTAGATCTAGGCTGGAGGCCTTGCTTAATTTATCACATAGGAAATGCTCTTCAATTTGGCAAGAGTTTAAGAATTGCTTCTACATCCTTAATTGTTTCATCTCAATTCAAGTAGGCAATGGTAAAGACACCATCTTTTGGGAAAACAATTAGATTAATGGCATCTCTCTAAAATATAAATTTCTTGAGTTATATAGAATAGCAAAACACAAAAAAGTATCTATTAAAAGGGTGCGTCATCTATTTGAGAGTGATTTCCAAGGTTTATTTGATGCCTTTGGTAGTCCTGCGCAACAAGTTAACATACATGTCATTCAGTCCTAAGTAGATCAATTGGCAGATATATTATCTGAGTTTCAGCTTCACTTGGAAAAAGATAAAATCTATTGACATCCTAATCATAATTTTGCATTCTCAGTCAAATTATGTTATAATGTCATTAATGATGGTAGATTGATATTCCATTTGTACAAACCCATTCGGAAGGCTTGGGTGCCACTAAAGATTAAACTATTCACTTGGTTAACAGTATCTAATAAGATACTAACCAAAGATAATTTGTGGAAAATGGGTTGGACCGGTCAAGATTTTTGCATTATGTGCAATAGCTACTGTGAAACTGTATCACATTTATTCATTTACTGTCTTTTTGCAGCTGCAGTTTAGAAAATTTTAATTAATTATCCTATGTATCTAGTGTTTTATCATATTGAAGATCTCTTCAGATATAAGTCTCAAATCTCAATGTATTTTTGCTTTATCTGATTCTGGATGGAATGTGCTCATTCCGGTAGTGATTTGGAGTATCTGAAAAGAAAGAAATAGCAAAATTTTTTGCAGTTCAGTTGATTCAAGTAGGCATACCATACTTAAAATTATTTCCCTTATGTATTCCTAGGTAGTAAATTTGAGTACAGGTTTTGAAAGGGAAGCTTTATTCCAATCTGTCTCGGATATGCAAAATTCCTGGAGCTTGGACCAGCTGAATATGGGAGCATCTACACATTATTACCCTGTGCCCCCCATCTCCTCAACTAATGCCCCGGCTGAGACCATGCTTTCTGTGCATAACTCCAGTGAAGATCATTCTTCATGATTATCCTCTTTGTAATCAATTTCTGTGGTCTTTCTTGAGTAAGGATTATAACTTAATTATTTTTGGACAATCATGGCCTGATATGCATCAATATGGCCAATTTACTTTCGGTTATATTGGATCTTTTGGATCCTAGGTTATTGTAATACTTGGAACTATTTTTTTGTTCTTGGTGGTAGATTCATAGTTAAGAAATCTTATTAATATTATTACTGTTTCCAAAAAATTTGCTCGTACAAGTTCAACACCCAAAGTTGTTCCGAGTTCTTTCTTACTTCTTACTGATACTGCGCTGTGTACCCTCAGTCCCTTGCATTGTAGAACACAGTCGACTAAATGGAAATAGTAAACTGTCGTATGTCGACCACAATTTGGTAGCTCTTGTCATCTAGTAGATGATTCTTTCAATAACTTCCGTTAGGTAATTTGTGCACATACAACTAAAATAGGTGAAAATTCACAAAAAAAGATAAATAAGAAAACAAACAATTTCAAACAAAGAAAGATTTACATGGTTTAACAATAACTTACATTTACGGACGAAGGAAAGATGAGAGGTCATTATAGTCAAAAGAGTATAAAGAAAAAGGAAAATCTTACAAGAGGAATAAACAAATCCTAGAAATTCAATACACCTAAGAGAGATAACAATGACATAATACACATACTAGTCTCTTTATTATCTTGTTCAAGTCTATTTTACTCTAATATATGTGACTCATATATATAGGAGAAACAATTCTACCCTTTCACAAACCCAAGACAACCTTTAAATTCAAATTTGAAGTCAAACATAAAAGGAAATAATCCTACCATTTAACGAATCTAAGACAAGCATTGGAATTAAATTTGAAGTCAAACATAAAAGAAACGTCTTCAAAAGTCATGTGGGTAGAATGGATGCATTAAAACATAGAATTTAAAGCATATTCAACAAATCTCTACTTTGATTTTAATTCAAAAAAACACAAAACGTAATAAACTCCTCCTTGACCCATATTTGCATGAAATATTAGAACATAAGATCATCATCTTTTCCCATCTCCTCAATACTATCAAATCAAGTGATGTAAAGTCCAACCAAGTTCGAACAGAGATCGAACTTGGCAATTGAGAGTGACTTTGTCATCATATCAGTCGAGTTCTCTTTTGTACCAATTTTTTTCACAACAATATTGCCTTGAGTTATCACATCTCAGATGAAATGGTTTTTAACATTAATGTACTTTGTCCTTTCTTGCTATATAAAATCTTTTGTCAGATGAATGGTACTCTATCATAATGGACAACAATCAACTTTTGTTCCTGACTGAGCTCATCAAATAGACCTCAATCACATAGCTTCCTTCTATTGTTGCCATGTATTTTGCTTTAGTTGTAGATAAAATAAATGTGGGTTGTAGTGTAACTTTTCAACTAACTGTACAACTTCAATTGTAAACACATAGTCGGTAAGTGATCTTCTCTTGTCTAAGTCTTCTCAAAATTCTGAATCAACATAGTCAACAAGGTCATCTTTGCTTTTTTCAAATTTCAAACAAACATTAGATGTATCTTTTAGATAACTCATAATTTACTTTATTGCTTGCCAATGAATCATGTTAGAGTTCGACATGTATCTGCTAACAACAGTGACTGCATGTGAAATATCTGGATGTGTACAAATTTTAACATACATGATGCTACCGACTGCATTAGAGTACAAAATCCATGACATGTATGCCATGTCTTCTTCTATCTATGGAGATTAATTTACAAATAACCTAAAGTGAACGACAAGAGAAGTCTTCTCTGACTTGGCATCTAAATGCCATAGTGTTGTAGTACTTTCTTAATATACTTCTATTGACTAAGAAACAACTTTCCAACGTTGTGATTTCTACAAATTTCCATGTCAAAAATCTTCTTTACCGCTTTCAAATCTTTCATATCGAACTCTCCACTAAGTAATCTTTTCAATTAGTTGATCTTAAATTTGTTCTTGGTTGCAATAAGCATATCATCAATATAAATAGTAGATAAATAAAAGAACCATCATTCAAACCTCTCAAGTAAACACAACTATCATATTTACTTCTATTGTAGTCATGTTTAACCATAAATGAATCAAATCTCCTATACCATTGGCAAGAAGATTGCTTCAAATCATAAAGAGACTTCTTCAATAGATAAATGTAGTCCTCTTTTTCTTTAAACACAAAACCTTCTGGTTGTTTCATATAAATCTGTTCTTCAAGTTCTCCATACAAGAAAAGTGTCTTGACATTGAGTTGCTCCAACTCCAAATTCTTTGTTGCAATTAAAGCTTTAATATAAATATAACCTTTTGCAACTAACTAAGTTTGATATCTTGCATCTGACATTCTTGATATGCCTTCTTTTTTCTTGAATACCCACTTGTAGCCAACAATATTCTTTCCTTTGAGAGGCTTCACTAAGTCTCAAGTTTTGTTCTTATGAAAGAAACTCTAAATTTTCATTTATGGCAATCAACCATGACGTCGAATCTGGAGTAGAAATTGCATTTGCATGCTTGGAGGGTTCTTCAGGATTTGGTGTTTCTTCGACAATTGACAATGCGTATGCAATGGCTAAATCTGCATTCTTTGGATTTGGATTTATAATTCTTTTTCCTTTGCTATTGGCATTGCTATATGACTCTTCTGATGGTGTTTCTTCTTCTATAAGATCTAGTACCCTTTTTTTACATGGTAGAACTTCTATCTCTGTCTCTACCTCCACTTGTTCAGTAATAGAACTATATGTGCTTGCATCAAAAGGAGCAACAACATCTCCACTCGAAGACAACATAGCAGACTCATGAAAAACAACATTTTTTCAATTAAGATCTTAGGTAATTTAGGATCTAAGCATCACAATCTATAACCTTTCACACTAGAGGCATAATCAACAAAAATGTACTTTTTAGATCATGGTTTTAGTTACCATCATCTACACATGCATATGCAAGACAATAAAAAACATTTACCTTTAAATAATCGACAGGGTGGCCAAACCATTCACCATCATCTACACATGTATATGTAGGACAACAAAAAAACATTTAAGTTTGAACAATCGATAGGGCAACCAAACTATACCTCTTTTGATGTCTTGCACTCATTGGATGATAATGATGAGTGTTTCACCAAGTAACATAGTATTGCAACTACTTCAACCCAAAAGTCTTTCGACAATCTAGCATTGAACAACATGCAGCGAGTCCTTTTCAGAAGAGTCTGGTTCATACTCTCTACAACTTTGTTTTGTTGTGGTGTGTGTTTGAGAGTTCCATGTCTGACAATATGTTCATTTTTTCAAAATTCATTGAACTTAGATAAACAAAACTCTAATCCATTGTTTGTCCTCAACTTTTTGATCTTCTTTCCTATCTACTTCTTAATTAGTGGTTTCTACTACTTGAATTGTGCGAACACTTCATCCATATATTTCAACATGTAGACTCAAACCTTCTTGAAAAAATCATCAATAAAGATTAGCATATACCTTGTATCACCTTTTGAAGGAACACATGAAAAATCCCACAGATCAGAATGGATGTAATCCAAAGTTGCTTTGATTTTATGCACTGTTGTACTAATATTGACATGCTTTTACTTGCCAAACACATAATGCTTGTAAAATTTATCTTTCTTATACAATGTCCACAAAGGAGCACCCTTTTATTGAGCATAGTTATACCTTTGTCGCTCATGTATCCCAATCTAAAATGCTACAACTTGGTAGTGTCTTCCTCTAACATAGATGATGTTGAAACAACAACAATTTTTATAACTGTCTTTCCTTATAAAACGTAGAGAGATCTAGATTTTTTGACCTTTGTAATAGTAAGAACATCTCTAGAAATCTTCATAATTTCGTTCTTTCTTGTAAACTTACGGCCATTAGTCTTGAGGTTGCCTAACGAGATTAGATTCTTTGTCAGATTTGGAATATGTTGAATATCCAATAGTGTTCTCATAATCCTATCATGCATCTAGATCTTTATTGTATCTATGCCAATAACTTTGCATGGAGAATCATTTCCCATCAATATAACTTCATTTGTAGTAGAACTGCAAGTGGAAAACAAATTTTTATTTGAACACATGTGGTAGATGGCACCTAAGTTAATGATCCAATCTTCCATTAATATTGGTACATAATCAATTGAATAAATAAAACCATCTAAATCTGCATCTGCAACAATAGCATTAGGTGAGTGACCCTTCTAATTATTCTTTCAATTTTAAAGTTTGTAGCACTTTCTTGATGTGTCATCTTCTTGAAATAATTACAATACTTATTCTTGTTTCTTGATTTAGATCTAAACTTGTTCTTCTTCTTATCATTTAAGTCACATTCTAAAGTTCTTTTTCTTGCAGTTAGGGCTTCATCTTTGTTTTCATTGGTGCCAAGTAACTCTTTGTCCATCAACTTTTTCAAAAAAAGGTCGACATTAACAACATCTATTATTATAGATTCTCAATCATATAGTAAAGTCTTCCTACAATTCTTATAAGAGAAAGGAAAAGAACATAGCAATAACAATGCTTGATCTTCATCGTCTATCTTCACATCAGTATTACTTAGGTCCATGATAATTGAACATAACTAATTTATATGAGTTTTAATAAATATGCCTTCACTCATACACAACAAATATAGTCTTTGCTTAAAATACAGTTTACTTGCTAGAGTCTTCGTCTTGTAAAGATTTTCTAACTTGAGCCACAATCCAGTAGTGATTGTCTCTGGAAAAACTTCTTGGAAAACCGCATTTAACAAACTCAATTGTATATATAAGTGACAGGGCCTTTCACCCATCTCCATATTCTACTCTTTCGTTATCGTTGATGGCATCTTGTCAACTCCGAGTAATGCCTTCTTTAATTCTTACTATGTAATAAATGCCTTCATCTTGATTTATCACAAATCAAAATTGACATTATAATCATACTTCTCAATTTTCATCTTTGACAACTTCATATGCACACAATTAAAAACAAATTAAAACCAAAAGCTCTGGTACTAATTTGCTAAGAAATATGCGCACACACAAGCGAAATATATGAAAATTTACAAATAAGATAAACGGAAAAACAAAAAATCTTAAACACAGAAAGATTTATATGGTTTAACAGTAGCCTACATCTAGGAAAAAAGAGAGATTACTATAGTCAAAAGAATATAAGGAAGAAAGAAAATCTTACAAGAGAAATAAACAAACCGTAGAAACCTAATACACCTAAGAGAGATGACGGTGACATAATACCCTTGTTAATCTCTTGTTCAAGTCTATTTTACCTTAATAGATATGACTCATATATATAAAAGAAACAATACTACTGTTTCACAAATCCAAGACAATCTTTAGATTCAAATTTGAAGTCAAACATAAAATGATAATATAAGATAAACAATCTTATCCTTTCACGAATGCAATACCCTTAAATTTAAATTAGAAGTCAAACATAAAAAAAAATGTCTCTAAGCCATATAAATAGAACAAGTATAGAGCTTCAAATTCATGACATACTCAAATAACTTCTCTAAATCCTCCAAACTGGAACCATTGATGTCCCTTATGGGGACTAGATCATTTAATACAACTCCCAGCGTCCATCGTGAAGCATAATAACAGTAAATACTGTTTTAATCTACGTAATAGCAACTGTGATAAAATGTCCCTTAAAAAAAGGAAAAGTAAAAAAACAACGATAAATGTGAAATTTGACTTTCTGTGTCTGGACTGGAAGCGGTTCTCAATTAGTCACCACGGGCCCAAATGTTCCTTTCACTTCTGATGACTACTTATTCGAATTGAAACCAACAAACACAAAAGTAACAAAACAACGATAACTTGCAAAAATCAACGAGCTCGTTCCACTGCTCTCTGTCACAGTCGCGTGCATCTTTGATCTCCTCCTTTTCCAAACCCATACCATTTCTCACTTGTAAATCGTACTGTTTTCGCTTTGCTCTGCAGGAAAATTCTTGTGATGAAGCAAGATCACGAGACTCAGTCATCATCTAATGCACAGGTTGCAGCTGATAGGGGACAACGAATTCAAAGTGACTTAATTTCAGATCTATTTATTCAATAGATTAAAAATATCCAAAAGTGAACTTCATCTCCCCTCCCCACCCACCCCCCCGAATCTAATATTGACCAAAATCGTTGCCAAACGATGATTGATATGACAGATTATGCATGTAAATGCAAACAAAATTGATTATGGAAGAATACTTAATTTGAAAATTCAACTTTAAATCGATTAATGAAGAATTTATCTTTTATTTCACTTTTTACACCAAAATCAATGTCATAATTCTACATCTAAATAAATTCAATATTCTCCAGATTTTACACCCATAGTCTTATAACTATTCCAATTCTACTTACATATCTAGAATCAAGATTCTACATTTAAAATTTATTCCAAAATCGTATCCAAATGGAACCAATCCAACATAAAAGTCTATTTATTTTAGACAATTCATTTTTCAACTGACAACAATTTAAAAAGAAATCACAATGCAAATTTGCTTGAGGGCTTTGCCTCTCTCTCTATATCCACCAATTATTTATGATTATTTCAGCTTGGAACATTAGAGGGTTGGGCTCTAGAGGGAAAAAAAGAGTAATTAATAATTTTGTTAAAACTAATAAATGTAACATATTAATAATTAGTGAAACTAAATTCGATGATTTCTCTCCCAGTGTTCTCAGATTTCTGGGAGCTGGTATTCTAAACCAGTGGTCCTTTATCCCATCGATAGGTACCTCTGGGGGATTCTAATTGGATGGGATGATAGAGATATTACTTTGATTAATAGTATTGCTGCCTCATATAGTCTATCCTTACACTTTCGAAATCTCTGTGATGGATTTGACTGATGGCTTACTGATGTCTATGGTCATTGTGATCACAAACTCAAAACTGAATTTATCGAGGAACTTAATTCCCTGAGCACAAGGGTAAACTCCAAGTAAGTTATTGGTGGAGACTTTAATTTAGTTAGATTTCCCTATGAACATTCTACTAGATATACCATATCTTCTGATATGAATCTCTTCAATGATTTTATAGATAGTAATTTTTTATTGGATTTATCCCCAAGTAATTTTAAATATACTTAGGCCAACATGCAATCCCCTCCCCCCCACCATGGTCAAACTAGATCGTTTCCTCATATCACTTGCCTGGGCTGATAAATTCCCCAATGCCTACTGTTTGGGCAATTCTAGGGTGGCATCTGACCATATTCCTATCACCCTTAATACTACTCCCATAGATTGGCGTCCTATCCCTTTTAAATTCTATAAATCTTGGATTTTTATTGAGAGATTTGCACCCTTCATAGAGAATTACTGGCAAAGATCCCACACCATCTGTCTTTCCGACACCCCTGTTGTAAAATTTGCATTTAGACTGAAACTATTAAAGAAGGAGATTAGAGGTTGGATTAGACTTGTTAGGGAGGCTCGAAATAACAGATTATTATATATTGAATCTCAAATTGCTTCCATTGATGCTGTGGTTGAATCTCACCAGATTCAAGATAATCTTTTGATTTTTAAGAGGGATTTTTTGAATGAACACAACACCTTGCTTAAAGAACAAGAAGTTTATTGAAAACAAAAGTCCAGAATCCTTTGACTTAAAGAAGGGGATTTAAACACCTCTTTCTTTCACAATATGGTTAAGTGTAAGAGGAGAATAAATATCATTCACTCCCTGAAGATTAGGGACAAAATTTCCTATTCTCCCATGGTTATATCCAAAGAAATAGAGAAACACTTCACAAAACTATTCAATAAACCAAAAGGTTATACTCCAACTCTAAATTGGGACAGCTTAATTCCTACAAAAAATCAAAATCCAGAGAACTTGGAAGTAAGCTTTTCTTTAGAAGAAATCAACAAAAATGTTAAATTACTATCCAAAGATAAGGTCCCTGGTCCTGATGGATTCTCCCTATGTTTTTTCATCATTTCTGGAATTTTCTAAAATTAGATATTCTTGAAATATTCGATAGTTTACATACTTCCTCAGATATTGAGTTTCTAGTACCCATCAATCAAACATTTATCTCCCTTATCCCTAAATTAGAGGGAGCACAATGTAATAGAGACTTCAGGCCTATCAACCTTATTAATAGTTTATATAAAATCATAACAAAGACTCTGGCTTCTCGTCTATCCCCTGTCATTGATAAAGTCATCGATAATTCCCAATGCGCTTTTATTCCTAGAAGATATATAGGAGATTGTTTCTTGATGACTCAAGAAACACTAAACTTTATGAAAGTGGGGGGCATCCCGGGGTATGTGCTAAAACTAGACTTTGAGAAAGCATTTGATAATGTTAATTGGGAATTTTTACTAGATTCCCTATCAGGATTAGGCTGCGGCCCAAAATGGACAAATTGGATTAGGATGTGCATTTCTTAAGTCAGATTTTCTATTTTGATAAATGGCTCTCCTAAAGGATTTTTTAAAGTTTCTAATGGTTTAAGACAAGGTGATCCATTATCCCCCCCTTCTATTTATTGTTGTTACTAACATCCTAAATAAGATGTTATCCCTTGCTGTGAACAACAACTTGATTTCGGGCATCCAGTTGCCTAATGGTGGACCACGTACATCCTTAATATACAATATGCTGATGACACGATTTTATTTTTAGCATCTTCTGAAGAAAATATTATTAACATTAAGAGGATTCTGTGTTGTTTCCAATCCTGTTCTGGTTTAAAGATAAATTTTCAAAAATCATCTCTCACTAGTGTAGGGGTTGGTGACAAATCCACCATCAGATTATCTCATATTCTTGACTGTTCCACCTCCCCCCTTCCTATCAGATATTTAGGTCTACCATTACATTATAAGAAGGCAAATAGCTCAGATTGGTCCCCAGTGATCGAAAAAATCTCAAAAAAGCTCCCTCTTTGGAAAGCCAAGCAATTATCTCTTGGTGGTCGACTTACTTTGGTAAATTCAGTCCTCTCAGCTATACCTACTTACTACCTCTCTGTCCTACACCTGCCATCTAAGGTGGAAAAAGTAATTGACTCACTAAGGAGCAAATTCCTATGGAAATCCTGTTCTTCTTCTTCGTCCACACTACATCGGGTTAAGTGGAAAATGCTTTGTAGATCCAAAGCTCATAATGGATGGGGAATTATAAACAAAGCTACTATGGCAGCTACTTTCTAACTCACACTCCTTAAAGTGGAAAGAGATTATAAAGGCTAGGTATTTTTCTCGATCATGGCCTGGGGCACTTCTAAATTCCTCAACAGGGGGATCATCTCTATTTTGGCAAGAAATGAAGAACTGCTTCAATTTTCTAAATAGCTTTACCACATTCCAAGTCAAAAATGGGAATAGTATTATATTCTGGGAAAATAAATGGTGGTGTGGGGAAAAAGTAAAACATTACCTGCCAGATCTTTTTAAGTTGGCTAAATTTAAAAAGACTTCAATAGCAAAAACAGTGGCAATTTATAGAGCTGATTTTAATAAATTATTTATTGAGCCTTCTGCATATGGTAATTTAGACAATATTCAATCCCAGGAGGACATACTTATAGATATTATTAGAACCATAATGCTTTATTGTAACATCAGGGCCTGATTATCCATTTTTATAATAAACCATGTATTATTTGTAATATTGTGTTTGATGGTTTATTAATGGATAATTTGTTGTTTCTTGGCTGTGTGTGGTTGTGGCTGGCTTTCTGTGCATCTGCCTGTGTTTTGGGACCCTTGTTTTTTTTTTTTGGTAAAAGTTTAATATGGATTTCATCGGCTTTAAATGCCTGGTAAGAAAAACATAGTAATGTATGAAATATTACAGCAATATAGGCAACAACCCAAAAAGAAATGTTCAAAAATTACACCACCAGCAGACAGAGCTGCAACTTAAAAATAGAGCCTCAAAGGCCCTCAGGTGGCGCAGAGCCTCTTCCAGGGTCAGCAAGGGACAAAGAATCGACACCTGGAGGCAGCCTGGATGAAGAAGGGATGGAGAGGCTGGATGAATCAGGTTGGGCAGAAATGGCTGACATGAAGACCTCATCTCATCCTTTTCAAAACCTGCCATATGATTATCTATCCAAAGGTTCATAAAATAAATAATATCATAGATAACATCAGATGCAGCACAACAAGTATTTCTGAAGATCCTTTGGTTTCTTTCTTTCCAAATCAACCAGAGGATGACTTGAACCAACATAATCCACCCAGAATATGGCAAATAGCATTTAAGGTTTGGGACAGAAAGAAAAATATCTGTCACAGATAAATGTCCTGGGAATAAAGGTGAAGCAAGGAAAAAATCCCAAACTTTCCTGGCAAAAGAACAGTTAAGGAACAAGTGATTATTATGCTCTATGCTAACATGGCAAAAATTACATAAGGGGGACCCAATCCAAGATCTTTTTTGCAGATTTTCTTTAGTCAGATTTTTATTCTTAATGACAAGCCAAGTGAATAACTTAACTTTCAAAGGGGTGACAGTAGCCCAAATACACTTGAAAAACCTGTTTCGGACTCCCCCATCATTTAAAATATTGTATGCTGCTTTAACTGAGAAAGGGTGATGAAATGG
>JAMKQA010039737.1:0-26601 GCA_024699735.1 Posidonia australis | reverse complement strand
ACTTACTTGTTGGCTACACCACCAACCGCTTGCTTGCTCTTCCCACTTCTCTATCCCCGAGAAGCTAGAGTCCTTTGCTTTGTTGCTTATACAGAAATCAGAACTTTCCCGCTCACAGAGATTGATTACAACAGCAATTACACAACAGAATCTCGTGAGGAGAATGGAAAAGAAAACAATGCACAATATTACAACTTTTTCTCAATGATAGCTCAATGATTCTCAATCGGTTGCTTTTCCAAGTCCTGTACGGGTCCTATTTATAGCCGTAGGATCGCCTCGATATGTGTCTAACGACTACAAAACGGTCGTAAACAGCTAGTTAAACGGTATACCGTTTTGACCACGGTATGCCGAAAAAGATCTTTAATCTTCAACTCACGAGCAAAACGGTATGCCACAACTCCAACGGTCTGCCGTTTTCTCTAGAAACGGTATACCGTTTTGTGACGGTATGCCGTTGAATTGCATTGATTTCTTTTTCTCTTCTGATCTGGAGTGCCGCTGCTTCTGCCGTTTTTTTCCTGAAATGGAATGTCGCTCCATCCACGGTATGCCGTTTTCAGTTCAGCTTTGGTTCTTGCGGAGTTCTGTTTTACATTCCGTTTTGTACTGAAACGGTATGCCGCTCTTGATGCCGGTATGCCGTTTTTGATTTCATGATAAGACACTTGTATACATATTGATTTTATATAGAAAGCACTTTATATCTTTTTCATGCTTTAATAATTATGAAAATATGCACTGGTAAATAATCATCAAAATTAATGTAATATTTCTAACATTCTCAACGACAACAGCCTGAGAAAATTGCTCCAATCATAGGTAGGCTATCTCATACTCAGCCAAAGACAAATTCTCTTGCTTCAGATTCCTAAAATCTCTGTCCAGCTTGTCCCTCTCCTACTTAGGGAAGAACCTCTTATAGAACACTCTTGAAAGTCCTCTCACGAGATCATCAGCAGGTTCACGTTCTGAAACTAGGTGCAGTGCATAGCCCTCCACCACTGGTCTACAATGCCCTTGAATTGAAAGGCAGCTATCCAAACCCACTTCTCCGCTGGATACTCGATCCCCTATAGAAACTTCCCCACCTCCTGGAACCAAGCCTCACACTCCTCTGGTGTGCCGCGCCCATCCAAAGTTGGCATGCCTAATTAGCGAAATTGCTTGACACACAGGTCTCCCTTCGCCTTATCCTTGCTACTGCTAAAGGACTAAACAAAACCCTACATCATCTCGTCAAACTCCTATTGCATGCCACTCCAAGCACTGCCCTCCTCAACACCTAAGTCGGACAAAAGGGTCTTACCGCAACCACGGCCTCTCCTCATCTTCCTGCTAAACACACACAGGCAAACAGACAAACAAAATCAGGTGTAGCGATCCTACTAGTGCAGTCTCACTCAGCCACTATGTCGGACACCTACGAAGCCGATGCACCGTAGTAAACCCAAACTCTAATACCACTCTGTAACGCCTTAAAACTAGGAACGCTACCTAAATAGCATCAATCTCCTGATTATAATAATTTACAGTAATTAAAATAACTGAGGAAAACCTACTTAGAAATAGTGTGCAGCTAGTGGCTCTGAAACTCCAACACCGATGATCAAACTGAACCCAGCTACACACCTGAAAATTCAAACAAAATCAAAACACACATGAGTGACTTCTACATCAACCAGTATGCACCAAATCGCGAAAACCACGCGAAAACTCTAATTTTCTATCTTTATAAAATCTTTTCACAAACCTCGAAAAGCCACAAATCGTGACTCACAAAACTTGGAACTCAAATTCAAATCATGCCTTTTTCAATTGCTTTTCTTTTTCTTAAATCTCATGCATTTTCAAATCATTCATGTATTCCAAGAAATCCAAATTCTCAACCAAATCCAACCTAAAACTACAAGGCCTCACAAGGCTCACAACAAAATCAAACATTAACTGGTAACTAGTTTAAATCACAATTATCATTTTCTACTAGAATCCAGCTAAAACTGCAAGCCAAAACATCAAGTCTCATTCTAGCTCAAGACCACACAATTTACATTCATTTTCAATAGTGTTACCTTGATCAGAAGTAACCGGGCACACAAGCAGTCAACGAGGACATCATTTCCCTTATCGCACTGCATCGCCACAATGAAACTCTTCGTACGAGATAACACCACCTCAGCCAATAGGCCTCAACATTTCATTTTCCAAAAACATGGGGATACGTCTTTTCCTAATGTCCCATTAGTGACCCAAACACCTTGGTTCATATATCCAAGCTCAGCCTACACCGTCACAAGTGGGGTACTCCAGCCTCTCTCGACTGCCTCAATCTCAACAACCACAGTCGTGTGTGACAATTGATTTCATATCATATTGCCGACACCCAAAACCATGTGGATTCGAAACCATATCAAAATCATTTTCAAAACATGCGGCTTTTTCCTCAAAACCACTTTTCAAACCTTTCATTTCAGGAACTCCATTCCTTTAAAAAATCACAATTATGGGTCTCATGCCCAAAACAAATCAAAACTCTTTTATTTTCATCATTATTGGGTCTCATGCCCAAAATGACATAAATCCATTCATAACCATATTAAATCATGATTTACTCTCAAAAATCACAGGAAAATGCCACAAAATTGCATAAAATCCACTTATATCCAATAAATCACATTATTCATCATAAAATTCTAGAATCTTGTCATTTAACCATGCTACTTAGATTTCTATGCATTAAAACATATTAAGATGGGTTAATGTCCACATGCTGCTAGGAAAGACCAACCAAAAACCCCTGTCCAATCCACGCATGTTCCACATGTAGGCCAGACAGCATCTAGAGTTCAGAAATAGAGTTTCTGAACTCCATTGAAATCTAACCATATCATCCACAACAACCCACATAAACTCATGGAATTAATCTAGGGTATAGACTCTCAAGTCCACTACATGACCCCTCAAGCAAACCCAGATTCCATTAGACATGCATCAAGTTACAAATTCACAAAGACAGCATGCTTAGAATTTAACATTAAATACAGGATACGAATTTCCATTCAAAAACCCCATCAAGACCACATGAAAATTCAGGATCTCGTCGTATACGTGCCAAGCATTCAATCCTCTACCCAACCCATATTTTGCATGCTTTATGGTGTTTTTAATTCCAACCCCAAAACAAAGAAAAGAAAGAGGGAGGACTAGATGCATACCTACTGGCACTCCGACGATCCGCGTCCTCCTCTCTCTCAGGCACGGGCTCCGGCATCCTCTCGCAACTCCGGCAACGACACCCTTGGTTTAGCCCTTGCCTCACTCGGATTTTCTCCTCTCTCTGGCTCAGTCCCTCCTCTCTCTTCTTGGTCTACTCTCTTCTCCCCCTTCATGGTGCCACCCCTCCTCCTCCCTTTAAGCTCTTCTTGCTACGCTTGCCACCCTCTGGAATCCCCACTGACCACTAGCAACCTTCCACCAGGGCTAAAGAGATGAGACGACAGCTATGGGAGTAAGGGACACAGGCGTTGAAGAGAGGAAAGAGAGGGGAAAGAGGGGTCTCATGAGAGTGGGGGGAAAAGTGAGAGGAAAAAAAAGGAAAGGAAAAAGAGAAATGGGAAAAAAACTAAGCACGCAACCCATGGCGATTGTGCATCCTTTGACCAGATTCCAAGGGAGTTCCCATGTGATCCCCCAAGCACAAACAGGGAGAGCCAGCAAACCACAACAATCCACCAATAAATCTAATTATGTATAATTAAACCATTCACACAAATATTACAATATTATATTGGTTTTACATTAAAATGAACAATCGAGCCCAGTTGTTACGATTGTCTCTTGGGAGAATTGATAGGAGTTGGTTGTCAATGGGGTACTCCATGATTGGGAATGGTGTATCTCTCCCCCTCCTTCACTTCCTCTATCAGAAAGTCGGTCCCCATGTGTGTCTGGAGCGTCTAGTAGGAACTCATGTCGACCTGTGGCACTATTTGATTGAGTCATAAATGTTGAGGTGTAGAGAGAGTTTGTACACAGACGGTGTGCTCCTGATGACATGGCTCGAACTCCTTCATGGACCTCCTTCTTCTTGGAATGTTACAAGCTTTTGGAAAGAAATTTACGAACTCTTTAACTTTAATTTCTAACCTATTACAAGATTCTAGAAAAAGAAAATTACAACTCTAGTGTAACGGAATACAAAAGGAAATAAATGATTACAACTTGTTTAATAAAGAAAGTAAAGACATAGGACTATTTCAAAGATCCCTATAACCTATAGATGTAATGAAAACCAAACCATCCTACAAGCAAGGCACTAAACACTGTCTACCTTACGTAGCCTATGTGTGCGGCGTCAGGACTCGTCATTGATTAAGTAGGCTGTGGACAGAGATGCTGATATGACAGGCGACTAGGTTGCCTGCTTGTTCCAGTAGCCAAAATCTACCTTAGACAGAGGACACACCAAACAAACATAGTTAAGCAGACATGTTTCAAACAAAGTGCAAATTTTAATTTATTTATATAGTTAATTAATAGCTTAATTAACCTTCGTTCGCTCAACCTGTAAGGTTTCCTATAGCAAAGGTTAAGGCTTTCCTTCTGGGGTTCTAGGGTTACTCTCAATGGGCTTCTTAGCTTTTCTTGGTATCACTCTTAGACCTCTAGTAGGCCTTACAAAGAGGGCCTAGGCTATGGGTTTGTCTCTTTATAAAAGAGCCCACGACCTAGGATTCAATCCTTAAGGTTGGTTTCCAAACAAACCATAAAACTGTAAATAAACAAAGAACATCAAGATATCAAGTATCTACTAGGGTATATTATTGACTCAGGGATAGAGGTGGAGTCAGAAATATACCCCTAGAACACCTTAAGGCCTCAATCTAATAAAAGAGATCAAACATAGAGTATGGGAGAGTAACTTGCGCTAGTCCGGTTCACTCGACTTAATCGTTCCGACTAGAAAGAGATTCCTTAAGGAACTTTAATCTTATTGTAAAATAGTTAGTTTCCACCCTATTGGTGGACAAAAAACAAACCTAAAATTAGTAAAAACTAAAAATATTGGTGAACAAGATGTTATTTGATTTACTTATTTATTTCTCTACTGTAGGCCCTAAAAGCAACGCAGATAGTAGAAAAGAATGGAAGGCCTGCAAGAAAAACGAGAGGCGTCGTAACAAGTCATCGATTTTGAGGTGGTGAGAGATATATTTTGCTTATTTGTTAGGAAAAAAACTCGATAAAAGGTCTGCCATCACGAAACCCTATTCGCACAACTTTCCAAACCTAAAATAGTACCTAAATCTATAAATAAATGAAAACAAAATGAAAACAAAAGGAAGAAATGACTTTCATAGCATGAGAGATGGCTTAAACTAGTCCCACCGTGATCGCCAATTTCTATGGATATGGATTTGGGGGGAATATTGTAGAATCGTCATTGTCTCTATGAACTTTGATGATCCTTTCTAATCACCACTTGTCCTTTTCTTCGTTCGATGGTTGACAAGACACTTGCGGGAGATGGTGGTTGTGATGAATGTGGGTTCTCAATTCACTAAGTCGACAACAGGATGCTGCCAAACGATTTCCTTGTGCTCATGTAGACTCCTTTCCCTTCAAAACAAATTAAAAAATGGATCTAGATTAGTCTAAGTGCAGTAAATAGTAACAAAAAGATAACAAATAACATAAATAAACTAATCTAATACTAACTGAGGGATTGTCTCCACATGCATATGCCATGGGCTATAAATATGAATGCAATGGTTTTTTTATGAAAAAGAATGAATAGATTGGAAAGAGTACTCCCTGCACCCTCGTACGTTGTGGAGTGGATGGAGAAAGTAGAGACCGGATGGAGCTCCAGAGGTACGTTACGGCTCTAAAAAGGGGCTAGATCTCTAGGATCTAAGCTATCTCACATGGGGAGATGGACATGGAGGAGGGGCTGAAAAGCTCTCTCTTTCTCTCAGAATTCTCTCCTAGGATTTGCAAAGTGGCTCCTCAAGATTTTAATGTGCCTCTCCTTCAAACTCTTAACCTAAGAGTCAATTTATAGAGTTTAGGAGCTAGAGATCTCGTTAAAGATGAGATATAGATCAAGGACTAGGATTGAAAGCTCTTAAAAAAGTAGAAAATCGAAATATGAACTCGTCACCTATTGACCAAGCAACAGAATCATCCAGTCACCGCGATGAGAGGCGACTAATCTGAAGATTCTAATTTCGCTGCATGCGGTGAATCACTGCCCAAAAGGCAAGGAAATCTACCACGTCAACTAGTCACCTATACATGTGGCAACAAGCAACTAAAAAGGCATAATTTGAAAAAATAAGATCATAAAATATCTATTACTAATCTATTATCAAACATTGACTAAATCAAGGATTTAAAGTCATTTTGTAACAGAAAGATTTTAAATAAATTCCAAATTCGATTTAATCTTCAAAAGTTAAGTAAATCAAATTTGAAAATTTTAAATCTCTAAAATTAGAAGAAAACTCAATTAAAATCAATGATGCATTAGATTTAGAATAGATTGGCAATTATGTAGCAATTTTGGATTTATCTTTATTTTTGTAGCATTATCTTAAATTAAATATAGTTATAACATTAAAAATGTAATAACTTAAAATAAAATCTCATTTTAAATATAAAATAAAGATATGATCTTAATTCATTGTCATCCTTATTTCTATAATTTTCCTGAATTATTTGGCATTTATAATGATTTATATGATATGCGTTGGTATTTAAATGTTAGAAAATCAATGAAATTACAATAATTTTGGAAAAAATCACAATAACATTTATAAATGTCCTATATGTTATATTAAAGTCCAAAATGACAAATTATGTAGGAAGAGATGTCCAAGATTCTCGTTGCCTATTCATGCGATGACAAGACTCTTAGCCTTTTCAAGTGGCGACTAGTTCTGTCGCCTGTCATATTGGAAACTAGTTCTATCACCTGTCACACTAGCAATATCTTGGTCTTTTACAATTTACCCTCTGTCTTTTATCTTAATCCATAGAGATATGATAAAAACCCGAAAATACTTCAGAAATTCCATGGAAAATTCTAGCAAATATGTTACAAATCCTTAACCATGTGATATGGGTGCCTCAAGGGTTCCTATTCTAAATAAACTTTGGGAAATGCGAAAATGGGATGTCTACAAGTCTTAGGCTCTATTTAGCCTTTTAGCATGTTCATTATGGGTATACTTCTAGAGCATGTGTAACTTCCACGAATCTGAATATATCTTCAGGCCATCCAACCCAATGGGTGGGTCTTCCCTGGTTGTTACATTCTCTACTTGGAAACTCTAGACAATATCTTGGTAACTCTACTTAATGTCATAAGTTGTCGAGGTGGATCCACACTCATCAATTATTATTGTTATTATTTTTTTTATTGCTATCACTAAATCTAGCTTAGCATTCAAAGAAAAAAAGTAAAGACACGACAAGAAGATAAATTAAATGTCTTATTTACAAGCTTTTGAAAGTAAAATTACCTTGCCCCTAGTGGGCTCGATCGAGTTCCATGCCCCCATCCCAAATAGAGGGCTTTACCTGGTGCGTGGCTGTAGGAGCCTACCCCTGGCGCTGAGCATTGAGGTATTTGTGATGCATCCTCCTATTTTTCTTTTGATTTGCGTCCAATCCTTGCCTTCTCAGAGTCACTATCTGACTCATCTTGATCTGCTTCTTGTAGGGTGCCTTTGGTGGCTTTGTCTCTTTGTGAGGATTCCATTTGCTTTGGTGCACAGTCACTGGTATCTCAACTAATCTCTCTCAGGCTGATGTACTCATAGATGCCCCTGGTGGGCTCCTTCCTCTCTGTAGGGTCTGGAGGCTTGGGCAGAGGATCAACTCATGTAGGCTCTACTTGAAAGGGCTGTAGGTGCTAACAGAGAATGTTGAGCGCAGCCCCTATTTCATACCAGTCCTGGTCAACATATTCATCATACACCAACTACACAACATCTTCCCCCATCATATCTTGGAACTTCTGAGAGTTTGGTCCCTCTTCATACCAGTGGTCATAATCGTACCACCCTTCATTAGCTCTTCATCATATAGCTCTGGTAGGAGCCTTTCTTCGCCTAATTCTGGTGACACGGGTTCCCAACTTATCCTTGAGTCTATCTAGTGATTGGCCCTGACAATGATTATTTCTCCTTGATATTTGAGTTTGAGAAGTTGGTGCATGGGGGATACCACAGCATCAATTTCTGCAAGTCAGGATCTTCCCAAAATAAATGGTTGAGCGAAATCCTCTTCCATCACTATAACTGCGGTGGTGCTAGTAAGGGGGCCTATAGTAACATCCAGTTGAATTATCCCGATCGCTTCTCTTTGACTTTTATCATAAGCTGCATAGGTCAAGCGATGCTTAGCAACCTCAATTTCTTCAATGCCCAAGGATTTAAGGGTGGATAGGGAGCAAACAATTTTGTTGGCACCAGTGTCAACATGCACTCCTTGCAATAGATAGTCGTTGATGTTCACGGAGATGACTAATTGGCTATAGCGCTCCTCTGGTGTAGGCAATTTGTCATCCTGGAAGACTATGTTCTCTTCTTCAAACCTCACAACGATCTCTCTTGCTAGTTCAAATGAATTTCCAATACTAGGGAAGATGTCAGAGTTGTCGTGGCTATCGACTTCCTCCTCATCTTGCTCACTATCCTATGATTCGTCGTCATCCTGAGTCTCCCATCCTAAGGTATCTTCCCAAGGTTCGTCTACATCCTCCTCTGGCCATATTTCTTGCACAGATATCACCGATGTATCCTGTTCCTCTTCATCATTGCTTGGCGGCCCTAGGTCAAGGTCTACTCGTACGTGCTAGATAAGTATCGAATCTAGCAAAGTAGTTGGTTGGTCATCCTCAACCTCCATGTGGGCTACTGGATGATTGGGCATGGGATCCTGATGAATCTACATTTCTAATTGTATCCCTTGGACTACCCATAGTCTCTCTTTAAGCTCGGTCCACATGATTTCTCCCTGGTCATTGTGGTCATAGATCTTGTCCTTGACAGTGAAGCATTCCTCTAGGATATGTCCAATCTTTTGGTGATACAAGTAATATTTGGACAAGTCAGTGTTGGGAGCATTCGAGGTAGGAACCAGAGGCTGTAAATCTCCATTCTCAACTAGTATTTTTAAGACGTCATGGAGTGGCTCTAGGAGCGGTGGATAGCTCCACCTTTTAAGCCCATAATGTCGAGGTGGAGGGACAGTGTTGTAGCTCTTCTGCCTTTGTTGTTGCAATTGGTATTGATGGCTTGGTTGTGCTTGTTGGGTATATATCAAATAGGTGGGCGGCTACTGGTACTGGGGTTACTACTGTGTTAACTACCCCTGGCGTTGGACTAGCAGACCCTGGTATTGATATGGTTGCCCCTTCTGTTCTTGCTGGGTCGCGATCTAGGTCATGTCGCCTGTGATGCCCTCGAAGGTATACCCTACGATTTTCTTCTTGTTGTTTCCTTCGTACTCTAGGAATTGTAAGTATTCTTTGTTGTGGAGGAATCTTGTGGCCCGATCGTATAGTTGCAAGTACTTTTGGAATTCACCCATCAGTAGGCCTACTCTTAGTACTGTAGTAGTGTTCCTGACAATGACCTCAATGACTTAGCTTTTAGGGATGTATCATTCTGATCTAGCTGCCATGTTTCTCTATCTACTGGCATAGGTGACGAAGTCCTCATCTGATCTCATCTTTTCAGCAAAGAGGTCTCCTATAGTGGGCTTGTGTTGGATGCGATGGATATAGTGTTGTAGGAACTTGTCCAGCACAAACTTGAAGTCACTAAGGTCATATGTTGTGAGAGTGTTGAACCACCTCAGTGCTTCTCCCTTGAGACTCTTGAAGAACAAGTATATACTAAGTCCATTATCATATTGATAGGACAGGGCGTTCATAGTAAAAGTGGCCAAGTAATTTTGTGGATCGCCTATTCCATTGTACTTTTGTATTTTGAGCTTCTTGAAATTGAGCAATAGAATGAAATGAGGGAACTTTGATGTATCGAAGCTGACTAGTGTCTTGGATGTAACTCCTACTTATGCGAGTGCATCTGATGTCATCCTCTTGACATCCAACCCTGGAGTGACTGACTACCCCTGGCCTCAGTACCCTTGAACTTGGCGAAACTACTATTGCTAAGGGGTACCATATTGAAGAGGGAAGGAGAGTTGAGTCAAGGTATAACATGGTTGAGTTGCCCCTAGGCAATGTCGTGAGTGGTAGCTTGGTAGGCATTGTATGGCTTGCTAGGCAAAAAGATAGATCGAGGTTGTAGGATATTGCATGGGGGGACAATGTTAACTGGCCTTGTGTTGGGAAATTTATTGTTGAGCTTAGTGGCACTGTGTATGTATTTCCCATGAGAGGTGTGGCTAACCGGCCCTAGTGAGAGTTCATGATAGAAGGTCCATGGGTATTTGGAATTTGTGGACTAGAAGGGTTATAATTGGTCATGGATTGATGGATTTGGTTAGCTGTCTCTTGTAGGTTGACTGACAATGGGGCACTCCATGGTTGGGAAGAACTCATCCCTCCTCCTCCACCTTGTTCATATGACTGGCCTCCGTATGATGTTGGGGTGTTGGAGAGGAACACATGTTGACCCATGGAATAGTTTGCTTGCCCCAGAGGAGTTGAGGCAATTGACGTGTTGGATGTGGATGCAAAGTCCACGTATAGATGGTGCATTTCAAATGACATGGTTCATCCTTCTTCGTGGGTTTTGCCTCTCAGACTATTACAAATACTAAAGAAGAATTACAATTCTACTTCTACCCTATTACAAGTATCTAAAAGAGTTATAGACTTGAATGCAATAAAATACAAAGAAAAATGTTTACAACTTTATTTAATAAAGTAAATAATGACCCAAGGTCCTATTTCAGTGTCCTTGTAACTTGTTATTGCATGCACAGACAAACCACCCTACAAACAAGGCACCTAGAGTGTGGTCTACCTAACATCAGCTATGGGGGCAACATCGAGACTCGTCGCCGGTTCAATCGGCAACGGACAGTGATGTTGGTCGTACGGGCAACTAATGAGCCTATTTTTCCAACAATCTAGATCTATCTCGGACAGATTGCCCATCAAACAAGGCTAGTTAAACAAACAAGTTTGCAAACAAAATGCTGATTTTACTTGTTTAGATAGTTAACTAATGGATTAATTAATCATGTGTTCTCTCAACTTGTTAGGTTCCTATGGCAAGGGTTAAGGCTTTTCTTCGGGGTTCTAGGGTTACTCAATGGGATTTTGGCTTCATCGGTAACACTCTTGGACATTTGGGAGGTCCACAAAGAGGGCCTAGGCTGTAGGTTTGTCTCTCTAAAGAGGATTCCACAACCCAAGATTCTGTCCTTAGGGTCGGTTTCCTAACAAACCATAATGCAATAAATAAACACGAAACAATAGAGTTTCTGACATCTATCAGGGTATATTACTGACTTAGGGAGAAAGGAGGAGTCAGTAATATTTCCCTAAGACACCTTAAGTTCCCAATCTAACTACACAACCAAGAACAAAGCATGGGAGAGCGGCTTGCTCTAGTCTGGTTCACTTGTCTCAATTATTCTAGTTAGAGAGAGATTCCTTAAGGAATCGTGACTCTATTGTTAAACAATTAGTTTTCACCCTATTCATAGACAGAAAACAAACCTAAAAACTATTAAAAAAACTAAAATACAAGTGGACAGGATATTTATTTTTTTTATTTCGCTGACTACTGTAGATCTTAGAAAAAAAAACAACGTAAACAATTAAAAAAAACAAATGATCTATAATAAAAGGTCTGATCTGCTCAGGTCACCTCTAAAACAGACACCGATATACGTCATTGCCTCTTAGTGTGACAAGACTCGACACTAATGATACAGGCAACTGAACTTACAAACTTTTTATCATTAAGAAAAACAACTAACTAAAAGTTTGGACACTATGAAACCCTAAACGCAAGGATTCCAAACTCAAAACCGCACCTAGATCTAGAAAATGAATGAAAAAAGAAAGAAAGGGACACTTACATTGAATGGGGGTTGGCTTAAACTTGTCCCACAGAAGTCGCCAATAACTGTGGTTGTGGTTTTTGAGAAGGGGTGTTGATCTAGAGTCATCATCATGTCCACTCATGTTGACGCCTCTTATTGTGATCACCACTTGTCGATTTGTCTTTACTGGTTCACAAGGTACCTTGCGGAAGTTGTGGTTGATTCTGATTCTCAATTCATAGGGTCGGCGATAGGGTGCTGCTCAGTGACGTCCTCATGTTATGTAGTATTTCCTTCCCTTCAAAATAAACAACAAAAACAAATCCAGATTAGTCCTAGATGTAATACACAATGTCATAAAGATAACAAATAATGTAAACGAATGAGACTAATACTAATCGAGGGTTGTTTCCGCATGCATATGCCATGAGCTATTTTATAAATGAAATGATTTATGTAAAAAAATGAGTTAATTGGAAAAGATACTTCCTTCACCCTCATGCTCTTTGGCATGGAGTGGAGGCAGACAGAGCTCTGGAGGTGTTTGGCATTGGACAAAATGGATCTCTATGGATCTAAGCTTCTCTCGTGGGGATTTGAACAAAGTGGACGAGAAACTATGGCTCTCTCTCTCAAGGTTTTCCCTCAAGATCTCTCTTCTTTCTCCCTTCTAGGGTTTCTAACTGGCTCCTGAGGTTTCTGAATTGCCTCCTCTCAAACTCTTGACCTAGGGGTCTATTTATAGAGTTTAGGGGCAGTAGATCTCGTCAAAGATGAGTGATAGATCAAGGGAAAGAATTAAACTCAATTAAAATGGAAAAAAATATCATTTTAGTTGTCGTCTCCTATATAGCCTGCATCTCTGTGGATTAAGATAAAAGACAAGGGAAAATACAAAAAAGGCTAAGAAGTTACCACCTTAAGAAGCGACAAGATTAGTTGCCACCTTAAGAGGCGATAAGACTAGTTGCGACCTTGAGAGGCTACGTGTCTCGTCATTGCATGTATAGGCAACGATAATCCTGAACTTCTCTCTCCAGATAATTTTTCATCTTAGGCTTTAATATAATATTTGAGATATTTATAAATGTTATTATGATTTTTCCCATAATTATTATAATTATTATAATTTCTATAATTTTCTAACATTTAGATATCTATGCATATCATATAAATCATTATAAATGCTAAATAATTCCATAAAATTATTGAAATTCGGATGACTTGATAATTAGGGCTACATATCTTTATTTTACCAAAAATGAGATTTTATGATAAGTTATCACATTTTATTGTTATAACTTATATTTAATTCATGATAATGCTAAAAAATAAAGATATAATCCAGAATATCCGAGTGATTGTCAATCTATTTTAAATCAAATACATCATTGATTTTAATTGAGTTTTCTTGTAATTATTAAAGATTTGATTTTCAAATCCAATTTACTTAACATTTTAAGTGGATTTTGAATTTAGAAATTAATCTAAAATATCTTTCAATTATGAGTATGATTTTTCAGGATTGATTTGGTTAATATTTGATAATAGATTCGTAATGGATATTTTGAAGCCTTGATTTTCAAAATTATACCTTCTTAGTAGCTCGTTGCCACATGGACAGGCGACTAGCTAACGTGGCAAATTTCTTGTCATTCAGTTGTTGATTCACCGTATGCACTGAATCCTAGATCTTCTTTGTTGTCGCCTGTACGGGTGGTGACTTAGAGATTCTGTCGCCTGTCCTATAACCGACTAGATCTATAGAAGATTTTATTGTCATATTTTACAAGTTTAATCCTAACCCTTGATCTATATCTCATCTTTGGCGAAATCTCTTGTCCCAAAACTCTATAAATTGACTCCTAGATCAAGAGTTTAAAAGGGAGGCACATTTTCAGATCTTAAGGAGCTAGTTAAAAAACTAGAGAGATCTTATAAGAGAGAGAGCCATAGCCCCTCCTCCACTCTATCCAAATTCCTCATGGGAGTGTCTTAGATCCACTAGAGATTATCCTATTGAAGCCAAAGCACACCTCTGGAGCTCCATCAAGCCTCCACTTCCTCATCCACTCCACAGCGTACGAGGGTGAAGGGAGTATCTTCCAACTATTGCATTTTTCTTTTAACATAACTCCATGCATGTTATTAATATAGCCCATAGCATATGCATGCAGGGACAACCTCGGTTAGTATTTAGTTGCATATTTATGTTTTCTGTTGTTTATTTTTGTTACTCTTACTACACCTAGTCTAATCTAGATTTTGTTTGTTTTTCTTGTTTGTTTTGAAGGGAAGGATACTACATGAGCACGAGAACGCCGCTGGGCAGCATCCTACCACCAACCTAGTGAACCAAGAACCCACACAACCATATCAATCGCAATCTCCCCAAGGTACCTTGTCAACCAACGAAAACAAATCGGTAAGTGGTGATCACAAAGAACTATCAACATGAGTGGACACGACGATAATTCTTCATGAACACCCCCTATTTCCCCATCCACAGAACTTACCATTAGTTCAAGCATGCTAGCTCTGCCACAGCGAATGACCTTGAATCAAGTAAAATAAAAAAAAAATTTAAATAAGTCATGGAAAATCTAAAAAATATGTTATAGATACTTAGCCATGTGATCTGGGGCACCTTAAGGTTTCCTATCCTAAATGAACTGTAGGAAATGCAAAAATGGGATATCTACAAGCACTACCCCAAATGCTCCCAAAGCTGACCTATCCAAGTACTACCCTTATCAGTAGAAAAATGGACACACACTTGAGAAGTGTTTCGTAGTCAAAGACAAGATCTATGATCTGAAAAACCAAGGGGGAAATCATGTGGTCTGACTTAAGGTTAGATTAAGGGTAGCCCAAGGGATACAACATGAGATGCAAATTCATCAAGATCCCTTGCCCAGCCATCCAATAGCCCACGTTGAGACCGAGGACAACGAGCCAACTACTCTGGAATTGTTGTCATCCAGTGCGCACAAGTAGACCCTAATCTAGAGTGGCCAAGCGAGGACTTTGTGGAACTAAAGCCATAAGTACAGGTTCTAGAGATAGTGGTTGTAGATACTACAGGGCATGATGAATTGCTTTCCTCTATTCATCAAAGATCTTCTGAAGGGACTAGGGAAGAAGCAGTCGAATCAAGCAGAACAAGAATCGTACAAACTTCTCTAGCACAAGATGAACCTACCCAAGACATGCCCATATATGATGAGTATGCTAACTCGAACTGGTATGACATAGAAGCTGCACTAAACACTCCTTGTTAGCAACTACATGCATTTCAAGTAGAACGTGCAAGGGCTAATCCTCCTCCCAAGTCTCCATGTCCTGCAAAATAAATGGGTATGGGGCGTATATAGCCAAGGAGACCTCAGTGGCCTTGCCTTAATTAAAAAGGGAAGCCTCATGAAATCTCCACAGAAAAACCAAGCCACCAAGGGTACCTTGGGAGAAGTGGGTCAAGATGAGTCCGACCTTGACCCTAACAAAGCAAGGACTAGATGCAAACTAAAAGAGAAACAAGAAGATGCACCACAAATGCCTCAATGCTCCACTCCAGGGACAGGCTCCTACAACTACCGGTCAAGTAAAACCCTCCATCTAGGAAGGGAGTACGAAACTTGAATAAGCCAGACTAGGGGTTAAGTCAATTTATCTTAAAACATGTAAATAAGACATTTAATTTCTTGTCTTCTTTTTCTTTCAATTATTTGCCTTTGATTTTCTCTAAATGCTAAGCTAAAATAGCAACAATAATAACAATAAATTGATGAGTGTAAGTCACACCCTACAAGTTAGAGGATCAAGCATAAATGCTAAGGTATTATCTAGGGTTTTCATGCAGAGAATGTAACACCCAGGGAACACCCGCCAACTAGTTGTGACAACCTGAAAGTATATTTGGATTCATGTGTCACCATACTAGAACCGACCTTTCACGACGAGGGAACGCGCGAAGGACCAAAAAGGTCACGGAGAAGACGGTGAATCCAAGGAAGGACACTCGACTCGAAGACACCAAAGAAAACACAAAAAAGAAAACGGCAAGGGCAAAATAGATTCATCACCTAATCTTTTAAAAACCGGAAAGACGAGGAAAATCGGATGCGATAAAATGTGAGAAAAATAATATAAAATGAATGCAAATGTATGCATGAATGTGTATGCATGCTCCATGCCTATTGGATGCAACACATTAGTCATTATGGGCCAGAGAAAGGGTAAGGACTCCTGTTATGCATGGGGAAGGTGTTAGGCACCCCCATGCGCTTGAGAAATCGGTCTTTCTAGGCTCTCGCTAGCTTGTGTGTCGCCGAATGCAAATGATCATGTATGCTTGCTAGGACTAAGATGTATGTATGCTATATGCTATGCTTATGTGAATGAAGTGCAAGGGGGCAGGAATGATATGACCTAAGTGTATTCAGAAACGCTATGTGAATCCTAGATTGATGGTCAAAAGGATCCGACATAGTAATCGTCATCGCCCCTAAATGCAAGTGTGTCATGATGCATGATGTGAATGTCATGGTGCATGAGGTATAAAATGTTAGAGAGAGAGAGCAATGTGGTGCATCATGCATGATGGCATAAGTCATAAGCAAGATTAATGTAGATGCAAGTGCATGTGTCGGATGCATGGTTATGTGGTGTAGAAATGGATGGGATAAGCAGGCAAGGGCTTAGGCCAGCCGCTTGTTCTGTCCCTGGCAGACCCGCGTATGTCCACCGTGCAAGTCTGTCACGTAATCGGGGCGGGCATGCTAGAGACGGAGCAAGGCAGCGAACTAGTAACCTTTGCCTTACTTCAGGGTGAAATATGGCAATGCAAATGACTGAATGGATGCATGGGGACCTAGACGGGACTGCCATGAATAGATGCATGCCATGGGTTAGGTCCTAGGATGCGTGGATATAGGGTGGTGGAATGAATGAGGTGGGTGGTGCCAGAGCTCAGCTTGACAGTCCATTTTGTCCCTAGCGAAACCACGCATGTCGCACGTGCAACCACGACGTGCATGCTGGAGACAGAATAGAGCTGCAAAGCTTTGCCAACTTGCCGACCCCAATGTCGTGGCTCTAAAATGAATGCTATGCATGCATGAGCTTGAGGGGGTGCTAGGGAATGTTCCTACATGCCTGGATGCAAGATTGGTCTAGTGGATGCCTCCACCGGCCTACGTCGCCAGAGATAGGTTCCGACGTCGTCGGAGGTGGAGGAGATGACGAAAATGGCCGGAATGTGTGGTGAAATGAGATGAAATCATGTAAGGGATGACATGACAGAGATGTTGGATGAAAACCAAGGAGGAAAACAGGCTTGCATAGAAGGGGAGAAGATTACATGCAAGTGGTGTGTTGTCCTTTCCGGCGGTGGCTCGCTGCGACGTTCTCTGGGCTGTCGACGCTCGGCAGTCACGGAGGTGGGTCCGGGGGGTTGTGGTGTCGTCAGGGATGGCTCTGGGAATGTAATGTGGAGGTTGGTTGTGGTGTTGGTGGTTATGGGACAGAAATGGGTGCTTCAACCAGTGATGGAGGTGGTGGATGGTGATGGACGGCCTGGGGAGTGCCTCGGTGAGAGGGGAGGCTCTGCCAGAGGTAGGATGGGCTCTGGCACAAGGCTTTGGAGGCAAGGCCAAGAGGGGACATCGCGCTTGTTCTGGATGGTCAGAAAACGAAAGGATGGCCGGAAATGGGTGGCTGGCGGTGGTAGTAGCTCGGGGATAGCTGGAGCTCGGAGTTGGGAGTCTAGAGGAGCTAGTGATCCCAAGGAGGCCAGAGAGGGAGCTCGTTCTACTGGGGCGGTCATTTGGAGGAGGTGGTGGCGTGTGCAGGTAGCTGGTGGCAGGGCATGGGTCACTGGCGTGTTGCAGGTGGCTGGCAAGGGTGACAGGGCATGGCTCGGGCAGGTGGGCAGCTGGGCAGAGCTACAGCAGGGCGTGGTGGTGGCAAGGCAGGGTAGGCACATGAGGCAGCAGGCTAAGCGACGCGACACCGTGATTCGTACGAGGTACGATGATAGCGACTGATCGACCGACTCTTGTAGGACAGCCCTAGTCCTAACGTGCATCCACGACACGCGATTAGGCTGTGCAACCAGGCCATGCATCCCACTGGCACAGGGCACACAGGTTGGATTCTTAAGTTGGGCTTGGTGTTTACGGTTTGTTTGGGTTGGTTTAAGGGTTTTTGACTGATTTAGGGTGTTAAGGTTGGTTTTAGGGTATAATGGGGGTAGAGTGCCTCGTTGCCAGTAGAGTGCCTCGTTGCCGCTAGAGCGCGCTCTTCCATGGAAATCTGCTGCTAATGGCTGCCAAAATGGGGTGTCTACACCATGGAAGTCACACATACTCTAAACGTGCACCCTTAATCAACATGCTAAAGCCTAGAGAGAGCCTAAGACCAAGTACTAAATAAGGAAGAGAATTGTCTCCTGCATAGAAAGGAAGTTGAGCAAGTAAGGTAACCTCAACCTTGTCCCATCCTCACATACACCCTATACAGGGAGGTGAGAGAAAGGCAGGCTCGGAGCCTAAGCATATCAAAAAAACCCGCTCACCCTGTGTAGCATGGTATCCTAGCATAAATCCAAAAAGGTAGTGATGGATGAGTACACTAAAAACAAGACTTAGAAAAGCGCCCAAAAGAGGGGAGTGTACGCAAAGTAAGTATGCCGTCATAACATAAATTTGAAAGGTAGTGATAGGTGGGTACTCAAAATGGGGTGAGAACACAGTCGAGTAAGTGTGTTGTCATAGCGTAAACCCAGAAGGTAGTGACAAACAGGCACTTATAGGAAAACAACAAGAGAGGAGAACCCCAAAAGAAATGAAAGAAGAAAAAAAGAGAAAGGAAAAAAAAGGAAAAAAACCAAAAGAAAAATAAAATGCTGGGAACATCAAAGGCGCATTAAAACCAAACATTAGTGAACGGAACCCAAGCTAAAGCCAACGCCGAGAGCTTGCTATACTTCAAGTCTCCCTTACTCTCTCATCACATATTGGCAAGAGACAGGAAATCCTAGAAGCCTAAGGACTAAGTAAATGAAGGAGACAATAATCAACTAAGGCCAGAACGAGGTTCTAAGCTCTCAAAAGGCAAAGCATGATAAAAGGGAAGGCCCTCTCACCATGGATAATACAAGGCAATAATGCCAGATCTGTAAGAGAGAAAGCTATGACCATACTCATCAAACCACAAAAAATAAAATAAAATCTAAAAAACCTAAAAAAATTAGAAAATCCAAAAAATTAGAAAATCAAAAAAAACTAAAAAATCAAAAAAACCAAAAAAAAAAAAGAAAACCTAAGAGAAAAGCAAAAAGATCAAGTGGTGCAATGTCATCTGACAAAATCGGCATGGCCTACTCATATGATGTCCCTTGAAAGCTAATCCAAATTTGAGTCAGAATAGGAAGAATCTACCTCGTTGCCTGCATTATAGGTGATTATCCTCGTCATCCAATGGAGCAGTGACAATATCAATACCACATGAACCGGTGACTAGAATAGAAGTCCCACCAAGATTCTGTACACTACACACTCAGGGCCCCATTGCAAAAGATAAAGTCATATCCCCAAACAAGAGTGGTATCTGTAGACACCTCACTTTAGCAGGCACTTGTTGACAAACTCTTCTAGAAGAGCTTGCTCCAATGGCGACGAGGCACTTCGCAACACCCAAAGTCCTTTCCACACTCTAAACCACACCCCAAAGTCCTTTTGATGGTCTATGCAGTAGGCCCAACAATAGGTCCAACGTGGGTTAGTACTGCAGCTTGCTATCATGACTTCCCATCGCGAATTGCTATCGTGGATTGATAGTGTGGTGCCCTGAGTCAATAGTTGAACTGTAGGAGGATTGATTGGTCATTTAACACTAGGACCACCAATTCTCCTCTTCCTATTGGTTCGCATGAATCTGAGGGTCCTTTGACTTTTATGGACCATCATCTTCCTCATCTTAATCCCAATCCAATCCACTTGATTAAATCCAAACCTCTTATCCATAATCTTGATTTAAGTCCACGTCTCTCATGCATGCATCCTTGCTATTTAAACACCTCCACCTCATCATTGACAAGGCCGCTGGATCTCCTAAGCCCCAGTCGATGAGGTGCATTCTCCCAACCTCCTCTGTCGCCGTCCACAACCTCCACCACCATTTCCGACCACCCAATCCACAATCAAGCCCCCACAGCCATCAACCACCCATTGCTTTGCCTTCCCAAGTCTCACTCGAGCCCCCTAGTTTTGGCCAACCTCACTGAGCACCCACTGGTTTCTCTGGTAGAGCTCTTCTCACCGAGACATCCATAGCCACCTCCAATTTCGGCCACCCCACAGCCCTCACACGACCATGCGTAACTCTCATAGTCTCTGAACCAACCAAACAACACCTGCATAACCTCCTCACCACACTCCAACACCACCACAATCCGACCTCACCGCCTCCATTGCCGTTTAGCACCACCAGCCCATATAGGGCCACCACGAGTCGCACACTATAAGGACAATCCACTTGTGCTCTTAGGTAAGTTTCTTCCCTATTGTGCATACCTATTCTCTCCTTTGCTCTGTTTTACAATTGCATCGGTAGTTTCCAGCATGTTTTCTGTCTGAATTCTCCATGTTTTACCACCCATGAATTGCATCTTCTCAATTGCCAATAATGGGTTGCTTTGCCCCTGTTAGGTCGATGTCTCATGAGCATGAGGTGACTCATCCAGGTGAGCCTCTTCCCTCCCCTCTCTCCACTGAGTCATTCCAAATGGTTTCCTCGTGCTCACAACCTTCTCCACGGCCAACCAAGCCCAAAATTTCCAACGTAACTCAGCAAGGATAGGGAGGGGACTACATTGGCACCTACATTTCATCCTCATCTCTCCTCTCGCTCCCTCCGATAACGTCGAAATGGCCCATCAAAGCCTATGGCCTTAGTTCACAACCATGGACATCGGCGCAACCAATAGTGGGTGAGGGAGACGGGTAGAAGATTCCATGCATATTTGATTCACATTTCTTCTCTAGATGTGTTCCCCATCATCCATTCATGCTCCCCAGGCACTTAATTGTCGATTTGCATCGTTTCCTTTCTATTTTGATGCGATGACAGATCTTGCAGATCGTTCTACAAAACCTCTAGCACATGTTGAAAGTGCGGCTAGCTTGCACGTGTTACCATCGTGGCTAGCCAACATAGATACCCAGTGTGGTTCATCAGATTCAGAACAGACCATGCAGCTAAGCACTCTTGCATTGTTCTATTTCAATTTCTTTTCTGATCTTGCATGACATCTCCTGGTATCCGTTCATCTTATGATTTTGCCTGCATTGCATGATTTTCCTCTGTGTTTTTGGCATTCAGCATTCATCCTAGACTTAAGCAAGTATACATTTGCATTTGCCACACATGTGAACGAATAGCCAAGAAAGACCATTTCATCGGGTATATGAGGGTACCTAACACCTTTCCTATGCATAATAGGAGTCCTTACCCTTTCTCTAGCACGTAATGATCCATATGTCACATTCATTAGGTACGGAGTATCGCATTTTCATTTGAATCGCTTTTGTCATGTTTTTTCTACATTCAATTTTCCTCGTCTTTCATTGCCAAATAGACTAGGTGGCGACTCGCTTTTTCCTTATCCTTCTTTATTTTACTTTGGTGTTTTTGAGTCGAATGTCCTTCCTCAGATTCACCTCTTTGTTGTGACCTTATCGGGTTCCTATGTTTGGCCTTCTGTGCCCTCGTGCGAGCAATCACTGGTATGGTCACCATATCGAAGAATGAACTCACACCTTTGGAGCTCATATAATGTATATCGACACATCACTTCAATAAAAAGGAAAACATTGGTTTGGCAAGGAAAAGGTTCACTTCCTCACCTAGTCCTTACTTGCCAAATCAAGTTGTGGGATGACGGTCCTTTCCCGAAGATACTAGTCACACTCAAGAATGGAAAACACTTGACCACAATAAATTACATTCATTCATTTTGCATATGTCTATATGATTTGGAACCAACCATACCACATCGGCCTAACCTATCAATTGGTTCATTCATTGTATTGAGTGTTGACCTATCATTGACAATGTTTGCTTAAATCATGCATCCATGCATTACTTCTCACAACATTGAAAGTGGAGCACGGACAGAACATTATTCTTTAAGAGTATTAGAAACCTATAGGATGTGTGATCCTCCTAAAGCTAATTCAAATCCCACCTATCTAGTGTCATTCCAATCTGAGTGAGCTCTCAAATAGGATGCCACATTTTTTTTCTTTTAATCGGTGATAAGGTAATTTCCCCCACAATCATTCCATCTAGTTTCTACCCTATTGGAGATATCTCTACAAGGTTGACATGGTTTCAACAACGACTACAACACATGATTCTGAAACCGGCTTGACCCCTCCTTGCCTAAGTATTCAATATGACAGCACTTCAACGGAACCATTTGACTATGTGACAACATCCCAAAACTAAATCTATTCACACCTTTCCACTACCTAGCTTTGCGATAAATTCTCGAAACAAGGCAAGTCCCACCTTTTGGCTGCATGACAATCTCCCGAAATCAAAAAGTGTCTTCCCTTATCTTTCATCCCTTGTGGCTACATTTTGAGAGCAAGCTCTCTCTTTCAGGAAATGCTTAATGAAGATTTCATTCTTACCTTGGAGTTAATCTTATTCCAAAATCCACTCCGAGGAGGGGTATCTGTAAATATCTCATTTTCGCATTTCTGGGAATTTATTAAAGATAGGAAACCTTGAGGCGCCTTAGATCACATAGCTAAGGATTTTTTTTTAACACATTTCCCTAGAATTTTCATGATTTATTTAAAAACATTACTTGATTTTTTCTTGACTCAAGGTCATTAGCTATGACAGAATTAACAAACTCAAACTAGTGACAGGTTTAAGTACCTTGAATATTTTTATTTGGTACAAATTTATCAATTGTGACAGAGCTAACACTTCTACTCTACTTAAATTAGTAACAAATTTGAGTATTTAATGTTAAAATAAAATGTTTTTATGATTTTATGGAATTTCTGAAGTTTTCTTGACTTTTAATGCATCTCATCGGATTAATATAAAAGACAGGAGAGTAAACTACAAAAGACATGCTCGTTGCCATACTGAGTGATGATAGACTTCGTCACCACTTATAGAGGCAATAGAAAACGTCGCCACTTTCAAAGGCAATTGATTAGCCCCATCGCAAGTAGCACAGGCGATGAGTACTTTAGATTTCTCTCTCAACATATTTTGTCATCTTTAGACTTAATATAATATATGGGATATTCATTAAGTATCATAACATTTTCCTCATGATTATTATAATTTCTATGATTTTTCTAGCACTTAAATATATATGGCATATCATATAAACATTTAAAAATAGAAGATAATTCCAAAAAAATCTAGAAAATTCTAGAAAGGTGGATGACGTCAAAAACAGAATGATATATTTTTATCATGATTTAAAAACGAGATGTTCTAATGGTTATCATATTTTTTAAAAATGTTATAACCATATTTAGTTTAAATAATCTCAACATGTGCAAATAATCCAAAAGATTCCGAGTGATAGATTATGGCCACGTCAAAGATATCCATAAACTTAGTTGCCTTTATTTATGCAATTTTAGAAGATATTATCTAAATTTAATTTACTTAATTAGTAAGTATTGATTAAATTTTAAAACATCGTCTAAATATATCTCAATTACGAAAATCCTTCTAAAAGGTAGATTTGGTCATGATTTGTTACTAGATTTATGATAAGATACTTCGAGATCTTAATTTTAAAAATTTTGGCTTTTTGATTGTTCGACGCCTATACTATCGACGACTTGCTGACGTGGAATATATTATTGCCTTTTAGGTCATTCTGTTTCCACATCAAGCAAAACTGGAATATCCATTCTCGTCATCACTTCTTGCAATGACAAGTTGGTTATTGTCGTTGCTCCCATAGGCAATGAGTTAAAAATATCTTCCTCTTTTTTAATTTTCGAGATTTGATACCAAAATTCTTTATAAATAGACTCCTAGGTTAAGAGCTTAGAGGGACTTCAAAAAGTAGAAAAGAAAGAGCTTTGAGAAAATCTAGAAAGGCTAAGAGAGGGAAAGAGGCCTTTTGAAGAGAGAAATCTAATATTTTTTAGGAGAAAGAGAGAGATTTGAGAGAGACCTTGAGAGATCCTGAGTCCCACTTCTCTCTCAAATTCTAATGAGGAAACCCTAGTCCCGAGTGAATGTGTGTCCAAGGTGCTGTCCGTGCCTCCCAAAAGAGTAACACTAAAATCTATAACAATAATTTCCATGCTCATCCAAAAAACTACTTAAAAGAAAACATTATGTGTTTCGATAAAAATAGTAAAACTAAAAATAATGATTTGTAGAACGAATTTAAAGAAGAAACGTCAACAATACAAAATGAAATCAATTAACATTAATAAAAAAATTAAAATAAAAATACATTACAATGATGTTTAAACAAAAACGTATGCTTTTCATACAAAGGTTAAAAATCAAAGACAAAATATTTGTTTGAAAATGCATTTATGTGTCTGTGTTAAAAACTTTTGGTAAATCAACAATATGGAGATCATATGAAGAAGAAAAATTAGATATTTGAATAAAGGAATACATTTAAAAGAGAAATACTTACCTATATAAAAAGAACTACGAGAAAGCTTCGTGGAATAGAAAATGATGCCTATCTAATGAATATTGAGAAAAAAAACGGTAACCAAAAGAAAGGTTGGACATGACATTTCCGTATAAAATAGATGAGCAATTAGAGGTGTAAATCGGGTCGGACCGAGTCAACCCAGCCCAAAAAAATTTAGGCCCAGGCGAGCTAGGACCGGGCTGGGCCGGGTCGCGAATAAAACTCCCCGACCTTGCACGGTCCACGGCCCGCTAGTTGACCGGTCCATGGGTAGGCCAGGGCCGGGTCGGACCAAGTCGGTCCATATATTTTAAAATTAAAAAAATATTTATTATTAAATAATTAATATATAAATTAAAAAACTTGAAAAGATATTCAACATTTTACATTAACAATTAAATTAAACAAATTATTTATTATTAAATAAATGATGAAATTTACATTTTACATTAATATCCTAGATACATAAAAAAACTTGAAATTTACATTTTTACATTTACATCAGATATTATGATATTCAACAATTTACATTTTTTACATTTACAAATTACAATTATTACATTAATATATATTAAAAATTATACAAAAGAAATTTATTCATATTTTATAGCAGAAGCTCCCATCCATGTTGAAGTTGTTGTCCCTTCGTCTTCTGATTCGTCGTTTAAGTTTAAATTTTGTAGACGATCACCTGCATCGTACCAATCTTTCAAGCAGATAGAGGTTTCTACAGATTTTTTTGATAATTTACATCTTCTATCACTTAAAACTCTTTTTCTTGCAGAAAAGGCAGACTTCGATGCCACTGTAGATGTCGGAATCGTTAGTAAATCTTTAGCCATCCTAGAAACTATAGGAAACCTAATAGCAGTACTAGACCACCACTTTAATATATCTAAGTTATCCATTTCAATATCACTAAATACAAACTTACATTCTAAAAAATTTTCTAATTCATTAGTAGTTGTTAATTTTACATATTTTCCTTTTTTCTTATTTAATCTACTCCAAGATGAACTACTACTACTACTACTTCTATGTGATCCTACAAAACTAGATGTATGTGCACTAGAACTACTTTCACCATAATTGTTAACATATTCTTCAAATAATGTATATAAGGTTTCCTTAATTTTATTATTATATCCATCTATTTTTTCATTTTAATTCATATTACTAAAAATATCATCTATAAGTACCATGCAATTAACTAATCTATATCTAAGATCCATGATTAAAGCTAAGCATGACCACATTGGAAGCTCATCCCAATAACTATTATATTTTTCTTCCATCATTTTAATAATATATTCAAATTATGGGAATTATCTATATTGTTGAAAAGTACTTGTAATATTAAATAAATTAACTAAAACTAAACAACTAGTAGAATAATATTGACCAGATAATTGATTAGTTGCAGTATAAAATGGTTCTGAGAATGTATGAATTACATTAGAATTATTTCAATCTTCATCATTTAGTAAATAATTAGATCTTGAATTATAATATGTTGTAATTACATTACTATAAGATAAACATGAAGTTAACATATCATATGTTGAATTCCATCTATGTTGAACATCTAATTTAAATTTTTTAGGTTTTATACCTTGTTCTGCACATAAATATCTAAATTCTTGAAATCTTTTATCTGATGTTTGAATAAATAATATAGTTGCTCTTATAGAGTAAAGATCTATTACATGCTCCCTCAACATTTAAAACCACTTTTATATCCAGCAAATCTGGTTTGTGGTTTTCTTTTTTAAATTCAAAATTCAATTGCATTACAGGGGGGGGGGGGGGGGGGGGGGGGGGGGGGGGGGGGGGGGGGGGGGGGGGGGGGGGGGGGG
>JAMKQA010039736.1:0-22076 GCA_024699735.1 Posidonia australis | reverse complement strand
GACGCCGGCCACCCATCCCGTCGGACGAGATGGGGAGGCACGGGCTGCCGTCCGCTGCGTCACGGGGGAAAGAGGAGGAAGAAGAAGAAGACAGGGGTAGTGGTGTGGGAGAATGACTCGCGTGAAGGAAAGAAAAAGAAAGGAAAAGAAAAGAGAAAGAAATGACACGCAAATTGAGACAGCCGTGCATCTTCCAATCGGATTCCAAATTGGTCCTCGATTGCAGCCAGATGCATAGAAAACCACCCACAACCACACACAACCAAGAAACAACAGATTATCCATTAATAAATCATTAAATACTAAATCACAAATAATACATGGTTTATTAAATACAAATGGATAATCAGGCCCTGATGTTACATATCATCCCTTGACTTCTGAATTCACATATTTAAAAATGACAGAAAAGGCAATGAGAAGATTTCAAAGTGGCTAAGTTTTTGTTCAATTGTTTGCATTGAGTTATCGGTGGACTCTGTTCCATCATTGCAGTGTAAGAGATGGGACAATATTTTGCATTTTCTTTAGTTTGTGTGGCAGTCTTCTTTATCTTTGAATTTTCTTGAGCTAGACATTTCTTTCTTTATTTCTATCTTTGCACATGATGCAAAAACTTCAAAGGCCTTGGTAACTATGTGTTAAAGGAAGAGAGATTCATTAGAGAGGTGTATTACATAAATATATGTTGGGTTAAAAGAGATAGAATTCATATAACACATAGGATCCATTAACCTATTAACACACTACAACATAACACTAACACTCTTCTTTAAGTTGGAGCAAATATATTTAACATGTCCAGTTTGTTACATGATTCATTAAAGACTTCAACATTAAGGTCTTTTGTGAAGATATTTGCCAACTACTTAGAAGATTGAGAATAAAGAGTACTAATATGACCAGCATTACCATATTTCTCCTGTCATAACAATCCACTTCTATATATTTGGTTCTCTCGTAGAAGGTAGGATTGTTAGCAATGAAAATTACTGTCTGGTTGTTACAATGTATGGTCATAGGAAGATCAACATAAACACTAAGCTTTATAAATAAAGATCGATGCCACATTATCTTGCAACCTGCCTAAGTCATAGCTTTGTATTGAAATGGTATTTTACTTCTTGTTTCTACACTAAATTACTATCTACATAGGTGTAATAGCCTGATGTAGATTTCCTGTCTCCTTGATCATCTGTATAGTCTAAATCTAAATAGGTTTCAATCTGTAAGTGTCCATGTTTCTTATAAATTAAGCTTTTCTTTGATGTGCTTTTAATGCAAGCAAGTTTACGTAAAGCTTCTTGCCAGTGTATCTGTCTAGGCTTATGCATAGACTGATTCAAAAGTCCTATTGTAAATGAGATATTAGGTCGAGTGATGGTCATATATATCAAGTTGCTTATCAGGCATCTGTACTTGTCAGGCTCCTTCAATAGCATCGATAACTTGTCCCAAAAATGTGGATTTTATTCTATACGCGTACTCTTTAGCTTGCATCCTAGGAGTCCTTTTTCATGTAGTAAATGTAGAGCATATTTCCTTTGAGATAGAGTTATTTTGTTCTTGTTGTATGTAAACTCAATTCCAAGGAAATACTTGGATTTCCCCATATCCTTAGTGACAAAGTATGTAAACAGATACTTCTTGGTCTCAACAATCCCTTTAGTGTCACTATTTGTCAAGAGGATATCATCTACGTAGACCACTAAGAATACATGATTTGCTGCATTTGACTTGATAAAAACTGAATGACCAACAACACATTATCTAAAATCATCGTCCAACATCGGTTAAATTTCTGAAATCATGCTCTAGACTTTGCTTCAGTCCATATATTGTCTTTCGAAGTAGGCAGACAAAATTCTCCACTTGAGCAACAAATCTAGGAGGTTGCTCCATGTAGTTCTGTTCATAAAAATCTTTATATAGAAATGCATTCTTGATAAGCAGCTGATGCAAAGTTCAAGATTGATTGATAGTTAGAGATAAGAGAATCCGAATGGAATTGAAACGTGTCATAGGAGAAAACGTCTCTATGTTGTCAACGTTATAAGTCTGTGAAAAGCCTTATGTTACCAAACAAGCTAAGTAGCGCTCAATAGAATCATCTACTTTATGTTTGACTATGAAAACCCACCTACAGTCGATGATCATTGTTCCTTTAGGACAAGTCATAAGCTTCTATGTATCTTGAGACACTAATGCTTACATTTTCTCAGTCATGGCATATTTCTAACGAAGAATTTGAAGGATTTTCTAATAGTATTTGGGAATAAACTCTGCAGAAATAGATAGGACAAAGTAACGAAAAAAAGGATGAAGGTTGTTATAAGCAACAAAGGTAGATATAGGATAAACTGTAGTAGAATGACTACTTTTGCATAAAGCTATAGGAAGGTCAAAGTGTAGAAGGTCTGCAGACATTGAAGTTGGAGCGAGCTCTGTCGAAGTAAGCATTGGTGGTTCTTGATGGCGATCATACACCTGCAAGGATTTTGATACTTGTTGTTCAACCTGGATCAACTTATCATGCTTTATGGAATTAACTAGAATAGGTGAAGGAAGAGGAACACATTCCACAATAGAAATAGGTTCTACTACTTAAAGGACTTGGACTTAAGAAAGGTAACATCGGTAAACATAGTATAACGACGCGTGGGAGGATGATAACATCGATATTCTTTTTGAATTTTGAAGTATCCCGCAAAAACACATTTCAAGGCCCGAGGTATAAATTTATCAAACTTAGGTCTGTGAGAAATGCAACATAATCAAATACTTTGGGTGGAAAAACAAACAATTCCTGATCGGGACATAATTTTCTAAGAGGAATCTCTCCTTAAGAGGAGTAGAAGGCATACAATTAATCAAATATACAGCACTAAGCATAGTATCAAACTAGAAATACTTCGAAACTTGCTTCTTAATCATAATGGTGCATGTTACATTCAAAATGTGGCAATGCTTGCATTTAATCACACAATTTTACTGAGAAGTATGTGTACATGAGATTTGATGCAAGATTCTCTCAGAGAAACGATAATCTTGAAGATAAAAATTTTAGAGTATTGTTAGTATGAAAAACCTTGAACAAGATAGAAAATTAATTCACAATTTCAATAAAATAATTTTGATCACCTCAAACACATATTGTCTATACTTTAGTAGGTACATTCAAGACATACAAGAGAAATTATCAATAAAAAAAATATAATATATGAAATAAGAAATAGACACATCATGGATAGGTCTCCAAATATCACAATGAACATGATCAAAAGGACTTTAACTTGAAGTTAACGACGGATGCTTATAATTAGTACGATGATGTTTATCACACGATTCACAAACAAATGACTCTAAAGATGTCCATGGAATAGCTTGCTGAAGGCGACGAAGGGATGAATGTACTAAACGACAATACCATAACAAAGAAGAGTGCATCGTTGAAGCAACAATAGTAAGTTTGTATGAAATATTATCGCGAACCAGTACGTATACACCGTTGTCTTGCTCATGGTCCAAATTAATTTTATTTTTGTCTGTAGATCTTGAAAAGTACAATGAAAAGGGTAGAAGGTTACAAAACAATATAATTGTTTGGTGGTTGCATTGATGGGAAGTAAATTTACAGGAAAATCAGTAACAAAAAGGATTTTTTCAATAGTAATCTGAGAAAAAGTATGAACTGCTCCTTCCCCAACTACTAGGCAACCTCGACCATTAGCTATGGAAATAGAATAGATGTCAGATAATTGGGAAATACGGATGAAAAGATTTCGAATACCTATCATGTGGGAGGAGGCTATTGAGTCTATGATTTAATCACTATCTTAGGAAGTAAACAAAGCATGCATATTTGAAGTAGTGACATGGAAGGCAGTTGCAGTTGCAGTGGACTGAGCGGCTCACGTCTGAAGGAACTAGTCATACTCAGTTTGAGGAATGGTCACAGTCTGAGAAGAGGATCTTGATAATGGAGAATCGAGGGTAGATGACTTACTTGATGTAAGATACGTCAAAGAAGGTTGTCCAAATTTGTTTTAGCATCTGTCAGAAGTATGGTTGCTACGACCATAATGGTCACACTTGCGACTATCACAACCACGTCTACGGTGATGAGTACCTCAGGTGTTGCGTCTTCTCGTAAATTTTGCCATCGTTGTATAATCTGAAACAACAGAAAGTTGAAGAGCCAGTAGAAACACATAAAATCTGTGAAAGGGTTGATTGGAGAATGGGAATAGAGTTCATACTAAGAATTTGGCCTTTAATTCGACTAGCAAGATCAGGCTGTAGACTAGTTAGGAAGATCGTTACTGCTAACTCCTCTCTGTACTCCTTTATTTTGGAAATATCTATCAGTCAATATACCTCTAACTAACTTAACAGAGATTTCAAGGTATTGTAAAAATTTTGTACGGAGTGATCTTCCTGTTTGTGTATGAATAATTGTTCATAGATCTTACAAACTTTGACAATATTTATCTCATTCCTATATGTACTATGAAGAGTATCTCAAATCTTCTTTGCAAACTACATCATGATTAAACGAACAACACCTTCATTCGTACTATTCACCACCTAGGAAATATTACGCAATCATCCGTATACCAATTCTCATAAGTCATCTTTAATATCGAGTGGAGGATATGTGTTGTGTCGTATTTTTCGGTAATCGTCACGGAATGTCTCGAAAGCTTGAGACTATAACAAATGATTCTTTCCTGTCAACTTAATTGATGTTGCAACAAGCTCTTAAAGCAATGAATCACGAGAAAATGCCATGGAAACAATTTAAATAGGTTTAATTGGTCAAGAAAAAAATTGACTTGTAGGATATAAAAGGTCAATATGGACTAGAAAAGGCCTCAAAAAATATTGAAACTTAGAACATATTTTTGTTGCCCTAGAGAGGATAACCATTGCACCCTTACTAGCAGCAACATAGACTTAGGCAACCGAAGGTAACCGTAAAAACCATCAGATGCCCTAAAAACTTCGTTGAAACCGTCAGATCAGGTCATTCAATAATGGAGGAGGGACGACAAGGGTCGAAAGTGACCCCTAGAGAGCTGGACAGCGGTGGAAGACCCATTGGACGATGGGAAAGGGTTGAACAGTGGTCGTCCGAGCTGGTTGGGGCAGACGGTAGTGGTTGGCTAGTCAGAATCCAACGAATGGTGGCCTGATGACGTCGGAGGTAGTAGTTGGTGTTTTCCTGTGTTGGCTAGGGTTTTTAAAGAGGCTCTCCTACTATATTGTGTTGAAAAAAGAGAGATAGATTCATTAAAGAAGAGTATTACCCATATATATATTGGGTTAAAAAAAGTAGGATCTATATAACACATAAGATCCATTAACCCATTAACACACTACAACATAACACTAATGGTAACCTAAAATATAGTGCTTGTGTTAAGGTTGGTTTTGGACAATTTGGTATTGTTTCTTGGTTTTCTCGAGATCTGTTTAATTTTCACTAGCATGTTGGAAGTGGGTGGTTGAGCATTGTTGTTCAGGAGTTGGGACCACCATTTTTTTTATTTTGTAAAACAAAAAGCTAAAAGACTAATCATGTCTCATCTATTATATGGTTTATATTAAATTCTATTATTTTATTAATCATGTCTCATCTTTTGGGCATCTACATGCAAAAAAAACTCAGAAAGTAAAAATTTCGAAGTCTTAAGTATCATGCAAAATAATGTTGGTACATTCTACTATCCAATTATCTGACAATTTTTTTGGATTTGCATAATGCTGTTGAAACATATGTTAATCTTTCCTGAAAAACTTGAGACACATCAGCAGATTTTATCAGTTAATTTTCTGGGTTTTGGATTATATTTTGAAATAACATAAATTAACAATCCTACTCACTAATATACACACTTCATGCAGCATGTTGCCTTTCCAAATTTCTCAATTGCACATCCTCTTTCATTGTTTTACTTCTTACTAACATACACACTTCATGCTCCCTTCAACATACACAATTCTTTGAACTGAGGTAGGATGAATCTCATTAGAAAGCTACGCAGAAGCAAAAACAACTACAGCCATATACAGGAAATTATAAAATGAAAGCTTGCACCCAGGAATAGAAAGAACAGTCAACTTGTCTACATGTTTCCTGCGAAGAACATAAGCCATTCTGGAAAATAATTTTATTGCAGTGATTCCAAATGGCCCAACAGGCTAACAGGTTGCATGTACCATCAAACAGTGCCCATGCTTGCCAGCTTGAGCTTTCCTCCCATCGAAACTCCCAGGTCCGAGCAAAAGTTCGGAATATACTCACTCCTCCGTGCTTCATGGTTAACATACATCATGCACAATACATCCAACCCATTTGCTCTTGTAAACCTTCTTTAGAAGTTGTTCCCTAGCTTCTAGCCACATGAAGATTTTTACCTTCGAAGATGATCTACACTTCCCAGTTACCAATCACCTTGTAAGACTCCAAGCAATCTATTCCCTCTACACACTCTTATAGCCACATACACAAGTCTTTTCCTTGTTTTTTGTGTTTCCTTTAGTACCTTTTAGCATATTGATATTGACTGCTAAGACAATGCTAGGTATTTCTGCATGAAATTACTGTCCACATGTTGTGCAATTTTATTTGACTATGCAGACCTAAAAATGACCAACTTCTAGTTGATAATTGTCAACTTCTATGAATCGCTGGTTTGTTAGACATGCCTGGTAGTGTTCTTGTATTTTTGTAATTCTCTCGTATTGTTTAAACTCACAATTAGTGCGCCTAATATTATAGCTGGTGCTCTATTTTCAATGCACTTTTCACAAGTTTTTTACTTAAAAGAACGACCATTAAGCATTTGAGTTGGTCACTTGCAGGATCATTATGCTAATACTCAGGAAATGCATGAGTTCCAAGGAATTGATGGATGCAAAAGCACCCCTCCTATGGGATTGCAGTTCCAAGGAATTGATGGATGCAAAAGCATCCCTCTTATGGAATTGCCTCATCCAATGGATAATTGTTTGGAGGGAGTCAGTCAGTCAGATTATCATCAGTTTAATATGCATCAAGATTTACCCCATAATGTGTTTTCTCACTTTGAAGGAGGTGGGCTACATGGACAGAGTGTAACAGCCCATATGGCGGACTTGTTTCCGACAATATGCCCCCCAGCTTCTGCTTTCTTAAGGCCAAAATGTGCACTATGGGATTGCCCTAGGCCTGCCAAGGGAACAGATTGTTTTGAGGATTATGAGGATTACTGCAGTAGTGTTCACGCCATCCTGGCATTCAGTGAAGGTCCTCCTGGAATGACTCCTGTACTGCGTCCTGGAGGCATTGACCTGAAAGATGGACCACTCTTTTGTGCTCTTACTGCAAAAACACAAGGGAAGAATGTTGGAATTCCTGTTTGTGAAGGTGCAGCAACAGCAAAATCTCCGTGGAATGCTCCTGGTATGTTGTTCGACCAGATTTTTTTTTTGAGCAGTAGGGTCGAAATTCATTAAAAATCAATAGAAGAATACAAAAAGAACATAAAAACAGGGACCTATGCAGAGGATAGACAACCAAGAAAAACTGACCAAAACAAGTTCCAACATGGAACCAAGAAAAAGAAAAGAAAAGACAAAGGGGAACAATAGAACCCCAAAACTCCTCACAATGCTACCAACACCTCCAACCTAGTGGCATTCACAACATTTGTCATTACATCACGATCGGGAGAGGAAGTTGATCATTCAATTACCAAGCCAAATACCCTCGTCTTCCAATCATGTTGGTACAGCCAAGCTCCATGAGAGATACTTAGATTTCTTTCTAACTAATGCAACCATCAAATTGCATGAGGGAGCATTAGCCATATCATTTACTTCCTACCTCCAAACTTACCTTTGTATTTCCACAATTTCCAAAAACCTTTGATATTATCAAGATCTCCACAATTAAAATTGAGAAGAGTGGACCATTAGACTACCATCGACGAATATCTGAATACCCAAAGAAAAGATACTATTAGTATTCTTCAGCAGAAAGACAAAATGAACATCTACTGTTCAAATAAAGTCCATGCCTTTGTAAAGCCCTCTCCGTAGGATTCCCCCATGAAGGATACATCATGCAAAAAATTAAACCTTGTAGGGCACCCTATGAATCCATATCAATCTATGACAGTTTAGTCTAGCACATCATTGTTGAGCACATGAAGTGAGGATCTCGCAGAAAAACAATTGTTATTTGCCCACATCTAATGAAAAGAATTAGAGTTAGAAGTCAATAAAAACCTTGTATCGAAACGCTTGTAATACTTGATACTCCTCGTAGAAGGTGAAGCAACAACATGAAAGAGATACGAAATGGACAAGCATAGTGTTAGATATTCAATCCACCTATCTACCATTGTAGTTATGGGTGCAAACAAATCGAATACAGATGTATCATTTATCATATTCGTATTAGTTTAAAATTCCCAGATATGGAAAAAAGAATATTTGTCGGATATGAAAATTAAAAACCATATCCGAAGAAATCTGGATTTGAATATTATTTGGATATTTTGAATATCAAATATGAATGGAAAAGGATGTGTATAAAATTCAGGTATGTAAAGAACTGAAATATAAATATAATAACAATTTATCAATTGAGATCCACAACATTATACTAACAGAGTCTAGTACAATTATAAACCTAGAACATAAATATAAAAATTCATAAAATTTAGATCCACAACATTAATATCAACTTTATAAAATATGTAACGTAATCACATTAAATAATGAACTTGCAACCGCTCAAAAAGATAAATAAATAATAGACCTACAATGGCTACAACTACGGTGCAAATGGATTTAATACAGAGTGTATATGTTCTTTACCAGATTCATGTATATTACAAATATGTTCCAATTTCTATATCCAAGACAAAATATAGATAAAATAATAGTCAAATTGAAAGTGAATTAGTGCAGAAATGAACATAAAATCAATTATGGATGTATCGTTTATTTTATAATGAACTAATATAATATTTTTGATAATTATCATTTATTCTAATACAAATATTTGAGAAAATGATATTAATATATTTCATTTTATTTTATTACAATAGGTTCTACTAATAATTTAATAAATAGTTTAGATATTCTTCTAATCATAGTATAAATTGTCGACGTGTGTCGTCAAAATTTCACTAACACCTATCTTATTTTCAATTTACCGACACAACTTCGACATGACATCGATATGGAAGTTTTCTAAACAAATGTGGATTTTTTTTATTGTGTTTTCACTGACACGATATCAACATACCGACATTTTACCGACACGTATCTTTCTTTCAACTTGTCAAAGTACGACATGAAATCGACATTTAAAACATTGCTTCTAAAATGATTGCATCATTAGTCTTGTGGAAATGTCATGTTTTCAAACTACATGTAACACATTTTTTATAGAATAGTAACAATTTGTATTCGTATCTAGAAATTATTGTAATATCCAAATTCATATTCATATTTGTAAAAATCTCTGAACCATTTTTCATATTCATATCCTTATCTGACTGGATATATAAAACAATCATTTGTATTTGAAAAATCCAGATGCATATTCAATCTGAATATTGGATTTGTATTGCACTCTTAATTGTAGCATGCTTCATTTTTGCATCATTAATTGCATTGCCATTTTTTCTTGTACTGTAATATGCACTAGGATATGGCTGCTAGCTGGATGTTAGATCAACCTTGGTTTATGTTGTCATTTTGTAGAGCTCTTCGATCTGTCGGTGCTTGAGGGTGAATCAATTAGAGAGTGGCTTTTCTTTGATAAGCCCAGGAGAGCATTTGAAAGTGGGAACAGGAAACAAAGATCTCTCCCAGATTACAGTGGGCGTGGCTGGCATGAATCCAGGAAGCAAGTGTTGAAGGAGTTTGGAGGGTTGAAGAGATCCTATTACATGGACCCACAACCACTGAACCATTTTGAGTGGCATCTCTATGAATATGAGCTCAACAACTGTGATGCCTGTGCCTTGTATAGGTTGGAACTCAAGCTAGTGGATCCAAAGAAGAGTGGAAAAGGAAAAGTATCTGGTGTTTCACTTGTCGATTTGCAGCAGCAAATGGGAAAGCTGAGTTCCGATGGTTCTGTGGATAACAAACGCTCTGTCAAGGGCAGGGCAAAGGTTAACCAGAAGGATGCTGCCACTACCATCCATACATCGGTGCTTGGTGGGTACATGAAAGATAATGTTGGAAATGCATGTTTAGTTTCTGATCAGACCCCTCCTGCAGATGAAGTGTTGGTTTATGGACCAACCCTCCCATACGGTTACTCAGTTGATACTCTGAATCAGTATTATGGTACGTAAGTATTTTTGGGACTACAAGGGAGTGGTCAGCATCATGGTAGTTTCAAGGGCTGATGCACTTCAATATTTTTGCCTTTTCTTTCCCCCTCATCTGATGTAAATGGCTGCTAATTGAGCGTAATCTAACTAATAGGTTAATTTAAGCTGCTGATCAGCTAAAATCTGTCTGTATTCTCTGGTTTCTTGATGAACTATGTCTCTGTAGCGACTCAAGAAGGTGAACAAGGCTGGTTGTATTTATGTTGTTTTGCCACGCAATGTAAAGTTGATCTCAATTATCACAGCACCAATGTTGGATGATATGGGATGGAAGTCAGGAGTGGAGCACTCTCTGTTCAGAAAGTGAAGTTAATTTCTCTCAAGTTTTGAATTGTATCAGCTACTCGTCCGTCAGGTCGTCTTGCATGTGTTTCTAGAACCAATTATCAAGTTGCTAGGTGATGATAACATGCCATCTCGTACCTCTGAACCTTGAAGAGAGGTCGGATTTGCAGTTACAGGATTGTTTATACGTCATTACCTTCCAATCGGATATTAAATAAGCTGATCTCGTCTTCTTGTTTCAGAGTGGGTTTGCTATAGTTTAAATTTTACCCTTACGACTAGTGCTCTGGGTTAGCAGTAGGTTAACTTTGAGACTCAAAATTGACCACCAGCAACTCCATTTATTATTATTGTAAAAAAAATGTTTATATGTCGAGATGCAAGAGATTTTATGTTACATGATTATTTGGTACAATAATACCACTTAAGCATCACCTTAAAGTAACTTTAGGTCTGTGGACCATCGGATCTGGAATGTGTTGTTGTGGTGTCAACGTTTCCATATTTGTTAACAATAGTTGTGATCGTCACTTATCGATTTACGGTGTTAGTTGACAAGATACTTTGTAAAGGTAGTTGTGGTATAGGTCTTTGGTTTCACTAGATCGATGTTTGGATGTCGTTTAACGACGTCTTTGTGTTTTGTGATGTATTTCTTTCCTTCAAAATAAATGAAATAGATCTAGATTAGCTTTATAGATGTATTAATAATCTCAAAAAAGTGATAACTAACATAAATAAATGTAACTAATACTAACTGGAGGGTGTGGTTCTCGCATGCAAATGCAATGGTCAATTTAAGAAACTGATGTGATATAAAAAAAGTAGAGAGAGGTGCATTTTGCTAAGAGTGGGTATGATTTCTTTGATGCAGGTTTTCTCATTGGAATTTCATAAAGTAGAGTTAAAGATTTTTTAAAATCTCTCCTCTATGTGGCACTCACAAGGGACTTTCTAATAAAAAACTTAGATCTCTCTCTTTTAGATTTTCCCAAAAGCCTCCCCTCAGATCTTGATATATGGGTATTTATAAAATATTCTGGCATCATATCTCGTTAGAGGATGAATGGATAATATCTTAGGCACAAATTTTAAATCAAATTGAATTTTTTAAAATTTTAAATCAAATTGTTTTTAAACTCGTCGTTGGATGTAGCGGTGACAAACATAGATATTTTATTTTCTTAGCACAAAAAATTCATTTAAAAAAAATAATAAAATAATAATTTTAAGCTAGTGGTCGGTGGAAGTGGCAATGAGCTATAAAATTTGAAATATTTTAAATTTAAGCCCCAAACCCACTCATTATGAATTCTCCATTTTTGAAAGTTTTCCTACAATGAAAATATATTTTTAATAAATATCCAATTTAAACATAGACTTATTCATTAAGCAATCTTAATTTAAAATTAATATCTTCTATAATTACGTAGAGGAAGTTAATTATTTTTATGGATATTTTTGACTTAGACTAAATTCGTAACTACTTGGATATTTTGGATTTATCTTCATTTTTAAATATTAATTTGATTAAATATAGTTATAACATTTAAAAATGTGATAACCAACTTAAAATGCAGTTTTTTGATATATATTACTTTAAAATGGGCATCACCCACTTTCTAGAGTTTTCTAGAATTTTCCACAATTAGTTGCTATTTTTAAATATATATATCATGAAGATCATATTTAATTGCTAAGAAAATCATAGAAACATTAATTATTATGAGAAAAATTATTAAAATACTTTATAAAAATTCCATATATTATATTAAAGCTTAAGATGGCAAAACATCATGTCAAAGACTTGTAGGATACCTGTCGCCTCTTTAGGTGGCGATGAGACTCGTTGCCATTGTCACTAGTGACAAGCTCTATCGCATCTCATATAGGCAACAAACTAGTTTTTTTTTGTAATTTTCTCTCTATCTTTTATATTAATCTAAGGAGATGTGTTAAAAGTTCCGAATAATTTTAGAAATTCCATAAAATGATAAAAATATTTTCTTTAACATTAAAATACTTAAATCTACCAATAATTTGAGTTCAAAGAGAGTATTAACCTTGTCACAACTAATAAACTTATATTAAATAATATTAAGGTACCTAAACATGTCACTAGTTTGAGTTAATAAGAGTGTTAGCTCTACCACAACTAATAACCTCACATTAAAAAATATTCAAGGTACCCAAACTTGTTACTAATTTGAGCGTATTAGTTCTATCACAACTAACGACTTTGAATCAAGAAAAATGTTCAAGGTACTCAAATTTACCACTAGTTTGAGCGTGTTAGTTCTGCTATAGCTAATGACCTTGAATCAATTATTGTTTTTAAATAAATTATGGAAAATTTAGAAGATGTGTTAAATATTCTTCGTTAGGTGATTTATAACGTCTCAAAGTTTCCTATTCTTAATTAATTCTCAGAAATGCGAAAATGACATATCTACAAGGTTATGTTTGGTAATAATTTTACATTCTAAGAATCATTTTATGGTCAAGATCGTTGATACGAGATATTTTGTCCTGCTCGGTTTAAATAAGAAGATTTGAGCAAATAGCCTAATGACACCTAAATGGTAGGCTTGAAGACTAGAAAAGCATGAAGATCTAGGTAAATGACCAAGAGTTTGATTGATCGAGGTGTATTGTAGGACGATTGGACTCCAACAACTACTAATTTTCCAAGCTACCACATGTAGACCTTCCAACACACCATAGCTTCTACGTATCTGAGATTACCTTCTGACAACTTTGTCTACAGGAAGTCATAGCTTGAACATCCTTTCCCAGAGATGGCACGTTGTCTCTCTTGAGCCCTATAAATGCATGCAAGTTCCCCATGTGTATAGTGGCCTTGCATGCCCTCAAATGGTACCTAGTGGATATCCTAAAGCACACACCAAGACATCCTCTTGGGCATACCTTCTGTCTCTGACAGGTTTGCCAGAGCTACTTGACAAGCATTACAAGGTTGTCTGACTATTGGTAGAAGTGCTTTGCTGTACATGGCTCCTCAATAGAGATGCCCACATGTCCAGAAGAGTGCATCTAGTGAGTATACTCCGTTGCTGCCTTCTGTAGTATAAATGCCCTATTACATGAAGGAGGGAAAGGATTCTGATTCTGTTTTGAAATTCACCTTTCTAACTCATTTCCACCTAGCACCTTACTACGAGTTTCCACTCGTAGACTCCAATTTAAACCTAATCTCCCCACTCATTTGGGCATTGGAGTGTCGTTGGCTAGTCAGCCAGGGTTCTCTGATTGTCCTCATTTCTTACCCACAGGCTATTCTCTAACGGGATGGTCGTCTAGTTCGGCTATTGTAACGTCCTAAATTTTCCATAACAATTTAAAACAAATTAAATTATAGGAAAATTAAAGCTAAACAGAAGATATTAAAATATCAAGAACTTGTGTATGCGGCTATGAGGCTCCGATCTATATGTACTATGCTAAACTTTCTGCGTGCCTGCACGCACCCTACGAAAAACGGTGGAAAATAAAACCATAATTAATTTTCTTTTAAATTCTTTTCGCAAATCATTTTCTCTAAAATCCCATAGACCAAGCCCACACTGACCAAAACCACAATCGGGACTCTACCAACCCAAAACCATAAGCAAAGGCCCTCATTAGTCAAAACCACATATAGTGAGTCGGAAAGCATAGCGCCAGGCAACTAAACTCTGGCTATAAGCGGTTCACCAAGGAGTGACAACGACATCCTGCACTGCCACGGTGAAGTCATCCTATGTAGGAGCGATCACCGTCCTACGATTCTCCCATCTCGAGAACCCTCACAAGGCCAACCCCCTTCTGGGAAGGCAGACATGTCTTTTAAGACGTTACCAGCTATGGAGCACGTGTCCCACCCGCACTGGCCACCACAGGGTACGCCTCCTCATGGCGTCCTTCACATATGGTGCTCAGGAGGGAGTGTCATACCTCCACACCCGACGACATCATAGCCTTAGTATTCATAGTGACAACAGGAGTATCATACCTTCCTGTCATGCCACAAGACATCTCAACCCGCGGACCACAACCCTCGCCTTGAGACGACAGTCAGGGAGTCTCATACCTCCAAGATCCGACGTCCCTTAGCCTTAAGTATCTCGACCCCCCAACCTCGACAGGGAGACACACCCGACCACCTGAGAATGTCATCACATTTCTTGGTCCTGACGACATGGTCCTACACTGTCTCGGCCCGCACACAGAAACCTAGGAAAATCATTTTCCAAAACGGGCTAACCATCTCTTTGAAATTATTTTCAAAACCATTTTTATATCTTTAAAAACTCTTCTAAAACCTCGGCAAAACGGCACGTCAGGTGTCCCAAGGGACCACCACTGACGGCCCACAATCCTATCTCAAAGGGACAATACAAACCAATTCGGAAAACCCTTGGAAAATCACATCTTTATAAAAACATTTGAGCCCTGATTCGGCATACCGAAAATAGGTTTGGTATGTCGAAAATTCCTAGTTCGGTAGACCGATTTGGATCGATCGACCAAATCAAGTAAACGGTCAACACTCAGGCCAAAATTGGTATACCGAAAATGGTTCAGTCGACCGCTCAAAATCAGACGATCAAACTTTGACCAAGGGACCAAAACTGATAGAAAAATGACGTACCGAAATTGTTCGGTATGCCGATTTATGTGAAAAATAGAAAATGGCCCAACCTACACATTTCAAAAACGTCTAAAGTGGGACCTCCAATCGGACCTCCAATCGGACCTCCCAAACAAACACCACAAATCTCACATAAAACATAAGATGTTGACTCTCGAGTCTACTCCAAATGCCAACAAACAAAACCAAAATTCATTCACCATGCATCAAGATATAAATTCGCAAAGGTAGGAGGGTCAAAACGACCCAAAACTCAACTGTCGCCATTAACATCCATAGATATCTCCATAAATACTCATAAAATCATAATAAATTCTAGGAATGTAAATTTACCTAGATTTTATGCAATCCTATTAATTTCTACCAATTTCATGCTCTCTATTCATTGGTTGGAGGTGCGTACCTGAGAAACACTCTCTAGTGATCCTCTGGCCAATTCTAGCGATTCCAACCCTTGTCGGGACTCACTCGACCACAGGGGCATACCATCGGAGCTCCACACGCCACCACGAGTTGCCGTATGCTTCCGTCATCCCTTGAGCACACTGAACAGAGAGGAAGATGCAGGGAGGAGAGAAACAGGGGTGGGAGAGTGAGCGAGACGTGAAAGAGGGGTGAGTGGAGGGAGAGAGAACGAGTGAAGGGGAGGGGGGAGAGAGAGATGGCGTGCTCGAGATGGAGGGAGAACGCATGGAGAAGGAGGACAGGCAAGGTGCGTTGGTCGTGCATCAGCGTGCATGAGCTTATAAAGCCATGCCATGCGGTAGCTGAATGCATGCACAACCGCACGTCCTGCTTAACCACATCTCGCACGAGCATATTAAACCCACACCACCAACTCACTCCCAACAACGGGCCCATGAACACGGGCCCCACACGGACCTACACCCTGGCCCACAAGCACAATGGCACAATGTACAGTGCCAATCACGCATAGGGATACGCAAACAAATGCCAGCCCATGAGGTCCAAGCCGAAAAGCAGAAAACTACACAAATAGACCTCGGAAACAGTAACACCCATTTAGGAAAAAAATTTATTAAAATGTAAATATTTACAAAATGAATTTTATAGGTGTTAGATCCTAATCCCCTTAAAAGAAGATTTCGCCCCTGAAATCACTAGGTGAACAGATACAGGTACTGGGCTAGGATGGCTTCCTCATGTTCCCACATGGCCTCCTCGGCTCCATGATGCCGCCACCGCACCAAAATCAACGGAATTACCTTGTTTTGCAGCATCTGCTCTTTGCGGTCAACAATCTGAACGACATCCTCCACAGAGGACAGATCTTTCTGGAGCCCTTCTGGCTGAACTGAGATTACATGAGATGCGTCAGTCAGACACTTCCTTAGCATGGAGACATGAAACACGTCGTGCACGGATGACATCTCTAGTGGTAAATCCAACCGATAAGCAACCTCACTGATCCTCTGGGTAATTTGGTACGGGTTGATATAGCGAGGACTCAACTTCCTACGCTTCCTGAACCGCATGACACCTTTGGTTGGAAACACCTTCAGGAAGACAGGAACATATAGTCTCCCACTAGAAATTTTAGTGGTCTCTGCCTCCTGTCGGCGTAGCTCTTCTGCCGACTTTGTGTAGCCAACAACCTACTACGGATCAAATCCACCTTGTCCGTATACAGTTGCACAAGTTCAGGACCAATTAATTGACGCTCGCCCACCTCGCTCCAGTAAACCGGTGATTTGCATGGCCTACCATACAAAGCTTTGTACGGCGCCATCCCGATGCTCAAGTGATAACTATTATTGTAGGCGAACTCAATTAAAGGCAGATGGTCCTCCCAACTCCCTTGAAAGTCTAAGGCACATGCTTTGAGCATATCCTCTAGTGTCTGGATAGTTCTCTTTGTCTGACCATCCGATTGAGGATAAAATGCGGTACTATAGTTGAACATGCTGCCAAAGGCCTCCTGCAAAGTTCTCCAAAACCTTGGGGTGAACCTCGTGTCTCTGTCTCACATGATGGACACTGGAACACCATGCAACCTCACCACCTCAAGCACATACAACTCCGCCAGGCGGCGCATCGAGAGCTTCACTCTTATGGCCAGGAAGTGAGCAGACTTAGTTAGCTGATCCACGATCAGCAAACCAGTCACAAAGTCCATTAAGATGTGCTCCCACTTCCATACAGGAATATCTAATGGCTGCAAGGTCCCTCCAGGTCTCTGGTGCTCCACCTTGACTAGCTGGCAGTAGGGCTGGCAATGGGTCAGGTTTGGACCTAGGACCCGTGGGTTTAGACCCATAAAGTATGGGTCTGGGACCTAAAAATGAGACCTATGGACCCGTCGACCTAGACCGGCTAGACCCGCTCATTTACTGGGTCGAGTCTGGGTCTAAAAATACCCAGACCCGTGGACCCGTGACCCGATTTATATATAATATAGTATAAGTTAAATATAAAGAGTAATGTATAATATTTATACTATATATATAATATATGTTATTCTATTCTTAAATCACATTCTCTTTAAAGTCTAAAATTTATATGGTGTATGCACATTGATAAAGAATTGTTGTATGGACATTGACAAAGTTGATTTATTGAAGTTAGATATATTTATTTATGTGTTGTTCAACTATCAATGGTTCATGATATTGTTCATGTTATATATTTATTTATGGTTGTATTTTATTCATGATATATGTATATTGATATAGAATTGTTTAGCACATTTATTTACAATGTTTTAAGTTTAATTAAAAATCTATTTTCTTCAAAAAAAATGAAAATAAGTTGGAGGACCTATTAGACCCAAGACTTGGACCCAGACCCGTTATCTTCATGGGTTTGGGTCTGGGTCTTAAAATTACGACCTAGACCCAGACCTAGACTCGGACCCATGAAATAAGATGGGTCTGGGTCTCGGTATAGGTAGACCCGACCCAGACCCCACCCGTTGCCACCCCTAGCTGGCAGGTTGTACACTTCGCCACATGGTCAGCTATATCTCTCTTTATGCCGGGCCACCAAAAGTTCCGCTTTAGGTCTTGGTACATCTTTGTACTCCCATGGTGAATGATGTACCTAGATCGATGCACTTCATTCAGTGATTAACTTATAATTCATGCATATTTTATTCCCATATTTGTCTATTTTGTATATAAATAATATTACTCGAGGTGTTTTGTGTAAATTTTGCAGAACTTGAGGACTTAGAAGGAATCTATGAAAAATAAGGGGAAAAGAATAATTGTGCCAGAAAAGAAGAGTTTTTTTTAGAAAATTCTAGAGCTATGTCAAGAGGTCAAACACATATTTTCCATGTGCCTAAATACTGGTAAAATAACAGTCAAGCTGTGAAAAAAGTCAATGAAGATCTTAGATGACATGGACACCTCTCAGGCATCCAGATGTAGATCCGACACCTCCCAAGCACCTACATCAGATATTTTTGACTTCGTCTTTTTTAGATAAGATTCTCACTTGTAAATATCTTATATTCAAAATTCAAGATTAAATTTTATATTCAGATTTGTCTTTGACATAAGTAAGTCCTTGTAAGCCTATAACTACACCCCTTATGTAGATTTATGAAAGGAAGGTTTTAGACTCTTTTTCTTTTCTTGTATTTTGGAAGATCCTGAAGATCATCAGTGTAATCTCAGGTTCCCTTCAATAAAAAGTTTTTTTATTTAATTATGTCTTCTCTTTCTCCTTCTTCCCCTTCTTTTATTTTAATGTTTTATGTTATCATGCTTGGCTAATCTTATAGATCTAGGACAGAGATGAAGTTTATTTAGATTGATGTGTGTGATCATATTTTTTTCTCTCTTTCTCCTTGTGTTTCATGCAATGAATATGTGGGTTGGATGTATATTACATAGACCATTCAATGAATCAAAAAACTTTGATAGATTAACATTGATTTCATCTTTTTAGTCTATACTTAGGAAAGATTTAATTGGGGGTTGTGTATATAATCTCAATTCCATCATATGTTATCTGATTTAATTTGATTTGTGTGTTTTTATTCCTTGACTTGATAGTCTATGGTGCATTGCATATAGATTATACTTGTTAAGATAAGAATCATTAAATCAAGTTATTTAGATCAATAAAAGGGGGAGGGAGTAAATATGATAATGCATTCTCAATTCTATATAAATGGATTCGACACCTTAGGTTTTAATTTATTGGATAACATTCTAATAGTCTAGTGTTAGATTTTCTTTTTCGTATCAACTTTCTCAACTCCTTGTTTTCAATAACTGGTAATAAATTTTTGATTCTAAAACACTTTTCTCTGTGAGATCGACCCGTATTTGCCATGTACTACATATTATGCCGTGCACTTGCGGTAATTAAATAAGACACATCAAGTTTTTGGCACCATTGTCGGGGAACTAGTGTTTTAACATCGATTTATTGTCAGTTATTCCTTTCTTTTTGTTTGCTAAAAAAAAAATCTACTTCGTTTTATTTTTTTTCATTTCAGAGACATTTCTGGAGATCTAGAAGGAAAAAAGACAAAAAAAAAAAATTTCCCAGGTCAGAGATTTCTATTATATTTTAAATTCAAATATTTTTTGGATTTTTCTAGAATTCTGATCTAGGGTTTATATTTTTCTTCGATATTTGTTTTTCCTTGATCACTAATTTAAAATTCGAGCATAAACTTGAACCTAATAAAAATATTTCATGACAAGATAGAAACCTGTTCTTTAGGGCATACATCATATAGTGTGCATTATTTTTGAATCTTGTCAATTTATTTTGAGAGATTGCTGAAGAAAAAGGTACGTGTTCTCCTACTTAATTCCTAGCATTTTAGAGTATATAGTTAGTAGGAAGAAAAACTTGTTTGAGCATAATTGTTTGTTGCATAGAATTTCAAAGTACCTAAGGGCAACACCTACAACACAAGATAAGGTCGAGATTTCATCACCCTTCCTTAGCCCACAAACAATAAAAAAATGCATCAAGCATTGACCTAAGCTTCAATTAAAATCAAGTAGACATTAGCCCCTAGGATTCGAGCTCAATAGGACAAGGGAGCTGGAGGGTGAATCAAATTTAAAGTTTTTTTTTTCTTACTTGGTGTCTAGAAAAGTGGTTCACAAGGTTAAGCCTTAAAAGGAAAGTGGTTATTTAATTAGGACTGTTGCTCAAGCACGAGGAGCCTCTCACTTTTCTCCACTGATCTGACTAATTAGGGCAAAGAATTTTGGTTTGAGAATTTCAAAGGTTAACTTAACAGTTAGGAGCTATCTAGATTTAGGTCAACCATAGACTTAGGAATTGAGTGGCTTATGTGAATAGATTAGGCATCTTCCTCCTCTATCTTTCCTTTTCTCATCTGGTTGTGTCTTTTATCTTCTCATCTTTTCATCTTTTCTATTTTCATTTTTCAAAAAAGAAGAAGAGAGTTTCACTTGTGCATGCGTGTGTGGATTCATGATTCAACACATCATCTGACCTGTGTTGAACCCGAAGATTTTAAAATGGTTGAAGAAATCCACAACCCACCTCTAGCTTTAGAAGCTAGATGTTACCCAATAAGAACTGCACAACCATCTTGCATTAAACTCGCACAGACCAATGGCAATAATTTTGAACTCAAATCCAATTATATTAGCCAGTTGCCTAGGTTCACGGGTCTAGAATCTGAAGATGCCTACTGGTTCATCAATGAGTTTAAGGAGGTGTGTAGCATGATGAAGTTGCAGCAGTTGTCTGATGATGCAGTTCGGTCAAGATTCATTCCTTTTGCATTAAAAGGCAATGCTAAAAAATAGCTATATAGTCTACCCACTAATTCAATCACTACTTGGGCCCAATTTTGCACGATATTCCTTAAGAAATACTATCCCATGCATAAGACTATCAAATTCAGAAATGAAATTAATTCATCAAAACAAAAGGTTGGTGAGTCTTTTTGGAAGTATCTTGATAGATTTAAGGGCTAAAAAGGGCACAATGAACTGATCCGGAAAAGGACTAAAAAGTTTGTTCATCAGATCCATAAATGTAGCTGGTGCATTGGTCAAACCCAAAGGCATGACCATGAACTCGTAATGCCCGTACCGTGTCCGGAAAGCAGTCTTATGAATATTTGAGTTTCGTATCCTCATCTCGTGATACCCTGACCTTAGATCAATCTTCGAGAACACGGATGCAGACTGCAGCTGGTCAAACAGGTCATCAATGTGGGGCAAGGGATATTTCTTCTTCATCGTGATCTGGTTCAGCATCCGATATTCTATACACAGTTGGAGCGAACCATCCTTCTTGCGGACGAACAAAACAGGCGCTCCCTACAGAGACACTGCAGACACTCCGATTTTGAGGTGACCCATGGATGAGCTTCCCAGTTGTTGCTTTGGATGTGGCTAACCCTTGAACCAACCTGTAGACACCCCGATTTTGAGGTGACCCAGGAATGAGTGTCCTTATGTTGCTTTGGATGTGATCAGCCCTTGAACTGAGCCCCAAACCCATTAGCCAGAGCCCCGATCAGACATCTGTGAGCTAGTGTTGCGCACCAAGGTGGCGCACCAAGTTGGCGCACCAAGATGGCGCACCAAGTTGGCGCACTAAGGTGGCGCACATAACTGGCTCACCAACCTGGCGCCCAGCTCTGGTTGCTGACCTTCCATCTTCCGGGCTGTTACTCTTGCAAACGAATGTGCGAACGAGTATTCGAGGCTTTTCGTTTGCAAGACCCCTTTGTAACCTCCCTAGAGACCACTATAAAAAGGCCC
>JAMKQA010039735.1:0-37669 GCA_024699735.1 Posidonia australis | reverse complement strand
AGAACAAGAATTAAAGGAAAAGTGAGAAGGCCTACCTTGTCCTAGATGTTCCTTCAAAGAAGACCCAAGATAATAAGCTCCTTGATGCTTTGGAAGGGCTGAGAATATCTCTGGATGCAAGAAGAAAGCTAAAAGCTCAAAGGGACAGCTGCAGAATGCTGGTTGCAATTGTGTGTCTTCAACCTTTCTAATCCCTCCCATGGCTACCTATAGGTGTCTATTTATAGGAAACTCTCAAGGGTAACTCATGGAGAATGTAAAGGGCCTCGTAGACGAAAAGCCTGGAAGATTCCATGGCATATTCGTTGCTGGAGGTAACAGCCATGGGAGGTGGAAAGCTAGCAGCCAGTAGCCTGAGAACTGGCTGGGCGCCAGGTATGTGCGCCTGGGAAGTACGCCTGCTATGTGCACTGCCTAAGTGAGCTAGATAAGTGTGCTAGGCAGATGTGCCAGGTAGGTGTGCTAGACAAGTGTGTTAGGTAAGTGTGCTAGCTAAATGTGCCAGATAAGTGTGCCAGCTAGGTACTCTCCCCTACTTGTCTGGTTTTCTAATTGGGCTTAGGGCCTATTGCAAGCTTAGGGTTGATCTGGAATTCAAGGGTCAGCCACATCCAAAGCATCATCTGGAAAATTATCAATGAGTCACCTCAAAATCGGGGTGTCTACAGGCGGAGTGGTTGGTTGCTCGTGTGGTGTGCCGGTGGCTGAGACACGCAGGTGAGCAAGTTCTCAACTACTGCGGGCGCAAGCTTTATAAGCCGCACCGCTCTCCTCCGTCGCCATTGCCGTTTTCTCCTTCCTTCTTCTTCCTTTCCCTTCCTCCTCAGTGGCGCATCCCTCCTCCTCCCCCACCTTCTTTCTCTTCCTCCCCACTCTTCCGTCTCCTTCCTTCTCCTTCCACCTGACCTCCTCTGTTTCCCCTAATCTTCCTTTGTGCGCGTCGAGAGAGAGATTAAGGGAGAGAAGTAGAGGGCTTGGGGTGGTGCGCGGAGCTTGCGTGGTGTGCTCCCGTGGTCGTGGCAGGCCGTGGTCACCAGAGTTCGCCGAAGTCGGCCGGAGAATCGCCGGAGACGTTTTTCAGGTATGTATCTCCACCTCATGTAATAGAGAGCATGAAATTGGTAGAAAATGCTAGGATTGCATGAAATTTAGGTAAATTTACTTTCCTAGAATTTATTGTGATTTATGGCAAATTTATTGGCATTTATGATGGTTGGTGCGTTTTGGGTCGTTTTGACCCTTCTGCCTTTCCGATTTTATATCTTGATGCATGGTGAATGGATTTTAGTTTTGTTTGTTGGGATTTGGAGTAGACTCGAGGGTCTATTATGCAAGATTTTTGGTGTTTGTTTAAGGAGTCCGATTGGAGGTCCCAGTTGGGGCGGATTTGGAGAGTAGGGTTTGGGTCGTTTTCTAGTTTCACTTAATTCGGCATACCGAAATGGAAACGGCATACCGAACCAGTGGATTTCGGTATACCGATTCCGTTCGGCATACCGTTTTTCTATAAGTTTAAGTCCTCTGGTCGAAATTCGGTCGTCCGATTTTGGACGATACACCGAATTTGGCCTGAGTGTTGACCATTGACCTGATCCAGTCGACCGATCCAAATCGGCCTACCAAACCAAGGGTTTTCGGTATACCGAACCTATTTTTGGCATGCCTATTCTGGGCCCAAATGTGCTTATAAAATGTGTTTTCCAAGGGCTTTTTGGATTTCCGTGTTTTGTCCCTATAAGATGGGATTGTGGGCCATTAGTGGTCGTCTCCTAGAACACCTGATGCACTGTTTTGCCGAGGTTTTGGAAGAATTTTCAAAGATATGAAAATAGTTTAGAAAATGGATTTCAAGGAATAGTTGGTTTGCTTTGGAAAATGTTTTCCTGGTTTTCTGTGTGCGGGCTGAGACAGTGTGGGATTGTGTCGTCTAGACCAGGGAATGTGACGACATTCTCGGGTGGTCGAGCACGACTCCCTGGTTAAGGTCGGGGGCCGAGATACCTAAGGCTAAGGGGCGTCGGGTCTTGGAGGTATGAGACTCCTTGACTATTGTCTCAAGGCTAAAGTTGTGGTCCGCGGGTTGAGGTGTCTTGTGGCATGACGGGGAGATATGATACTCCTACTGTTGCTGTGAGCACTGAGGATCTGGTGTTGTCGGGTGTGGAGGTATGACACTCCCTCCTAAGAACCGTGTGTGGAGGACGCTGTGAGGAGGTGTACCCTATGGTGGCCAGTGTGGGTGGGACACGTGCCCAGTAGCTGGTAGCGTCCTGAGAGACAAGACAACCTTCCTAGGGAGGGATTGGCTTTTGAGGGTTCTCTTGAGGAAGGGGAATCGCAAGACAGTGAACGCTCCTGCACAGGGTGGCCGTCATCGTGGAAATGCAGAACGTTGGGGTCGCTCCTTAGTGGACTGCGTGTGGCCAGAGTTAGGTTACCTGGTGTCGGGCTTCCCGACTCACTATGTGTGGTTTTGGCCATTGAGGGCCTTTGCTTGTGACTTTTAGCTAGTAGAGCCTTGGTTTGTGGTTTTGGCTGGTGTGGGCCTGATTTATGAGATTTTGAGAAAATGGTTTGCAAAATGAATTTAAAAAGAAAATAGATTATGATTTTGTTTTCCGCAGTTTTCGTGGGGTGCGTACTGGGTGACTTTGGTCACTCATACGTTTTTCCTTATGGTTTTGGTTTGCAAGTGCAGACATGCGATTAGTTTAGCGTAGTGCATATAGATCGGAGTCCCCTAGCCGCACACACATGTTCTTGGTAGTTTGATTGTTACTATTTAGCTTTAATTTTCCCGTAATTTAATTTGTTTAAATTATTGTGGAAAATTTGGGACGTGACAGTTATAGGCTTGCATGTGCTTGAGAGAGCTCGATGATTGCTCTAGCACCTCTATAATCACCCGACTACAGGTTCTTGATGGTGATCGACAACCAGACAGTGAGAGGTGGAGGTAAGCCATTGGCTTTTGGCTTATGGTTTCCTCCACATGTTTTTCTTTGTTGGGTTCCAATCATTATCTTCTGGTTGATTTGGAATTGCACCAGGGTTCGAGGGGGAGGTGAACACCAATGTGAGATCGTGGGAGATCGTTGGTGTGACATGGTGTTCTAGGGACTGTTAATCGTGAATTGGGTTGTCGAGTTCCAAGGTATGGTCATAGGTCAGTTTTGGGTCGTGTTCTCATGCATGTGCTTAATCCTATAGTTTCTATTTTATGGAGGTGTCGAGCTCAGAGGACTGAAGCAGCGACGAGGGCTTCTCCGATGTGTGGTGATTGTTTGGATCGTTAACCGTCAACAAGGAATTACTATGTGTTTGGGACTTTTATTCCCTTTTAATATGGTAGCATGATAGAATCTTGTCTTTGGTTTGTGAATTCGTACACCAGATATGAAGGTGGTGATTTTATTAGCTTTATTGTGGTTTTAAGGGCATCATGTAGGCCATTGGCCAAAAACAAAGAAGTTCTGGGCACTAGGCGCATGTGACTCGCACGATGTGTGACTCATGCAGTTTACCCACATGCATAGCCAATGCATTTTCGTGTTGTTAGTTGATTTTGTGGTTTGCTCTGGTTTTTAGAATGCTATATTATGCATTGAAGTTTGTTGACTTGTTTAGTTGAGATAAGGCCTTCAGTTGTAATCAGAAAGGAAATTCTCTTATATTTAAAAAGGATTAATGATTTAAATGTGTCCTTTTTACTGATTTGTGTTGATACCACGAGACCAAAAGATTGTGTCAGCTAGACCAAGAGGTACAATAGTATCTTTGGGTAGTCAAGTACAAGACTAAGGTTGAGGTATGAGATTCTCTAGATCAACAGGGCTAGGAAGGTAGAAACCTCTAGGTGGTTTGGATTCTCAAGACACCATGTGTGGCGTACTTTGCTACAATTGGCCAAGGCGAAATATGCATGTGTCTCATTTTGGTGATGCCCTATTAGTAGACAATTGTGAGTAGGATGTAAACGGATCGGATACGGTATGGATATAGGTGTACCATATCCATATCTATTTTCGAAATGGAGATATGGATATGAATATCATACGGATAGAAAAATTACATATCCATATCCTCAAAAAAAGGATACAAATACGGAATAGATAAAAAAGGATCGGATACTAATAAAGTTGGATATAAAAATGGATGTGACGATATATACAATACATAGTTAATCAAACTATTAATAAGATTTGCAAATATTTATATATTTTAAGTTATTTAGTATATATGAAATAAAAACAACATATATCAAAAATAAAAATAAATTAGACATAATGATAGGTTAGACTTACCTTTTCCAAAAAGTGATGAATGATTAATAAAAAGTTGTCATATTTTGTAACATATTCTGTTAATTAAAGTTAGTAAAATCCTATAAGTGATAAAGTAAAATCCTTGTAAAATAGATAAATAATTTAACAAAATCGAAATGTAATCTATGGATCTTAATCTACAGCATTTGGATTAGATACAGGCCAAAATCTATATCATATAGAAACTCCTAATATACATATCTATTCATGTACAAATTCAACAATTTTAAAGCAAGAATCACTAATCTCTAAGTTATAAGTTTCAAAACAAAAATGTAATCCATGGATTTTAATATACATCATCTAGATTAAGTACACATCAATATTTATATCATTTAGAAACTCAAAATATATAGATCTATTCATATCAAATTCAATGGTTCTTTATGAGTTATAATAAGCTATAACAAGTACACGTTAAATTTAATACTTAAGAATTTCAAAATCACTTGATTTTTTATATATAAGCATTTTAAATAGTTTTGATCATATCTTGCTATTTATATTTTTAATTTAATGGTTAGATGTTGAGATATAAAAAGTCATCTATATATATATATGTATCGCCCCCATAGTGCTACATACAAGTACCAATTCTACCCTGCAATAATTAATCAAGAAAATTAATTAATAAATATATATGTAACTAACTACTCAGAGCCTATATGCGGCTAGTAGCTCCTATCTACATGCACTAGAACTAAACTACACCTCTAAACAGCACCTGGAAAACAAAACATTCAATAAAACGCATGAATGACCTCAAAGTCACCTAATACACGTCTACCACGAAAATCACAGAAAACCACGAGAAAACTACAATCTTGGTTCTTAAAACCAAAACAGAAATCATAAAACTCATTCATGAGTTTTCCAGAAATTCTCTTTCAAATCATGCCTTTCTCAAACTCATTTTCTTTTTGAGATTTGATTAAAACCACTTTGATGCATTCTGGAGAAACAAGTCCTCAACTAGATTCCAGCCTAAAATACAAGTTCATGCAAAGCTCAAATCATAATCAATCTTTAGCTGGAAAGTAGCCTAAATTACAAAACTAGTCATAGATAGAATCTGGCTAAACCACAAGTCAAACCTTAGCTGAATTCTAGCTTAAAACACACAAAGAGAGCTTTAGTCAGAAAACCAATAGTACCACCTTGGCCAAAGGTGACCTAGCCACAAACAGTCGGTGAGGCATCAATCCTGACCTTACTACAGTGTTGCGGTGAACCTCCCTGTGCTAGGGGTACGACTACCCTGGCTAATGGGTCTCACTTTATCATATTTCTTTTTCTCACAAGCATGGGGATGCATTCTTTTAACTCCCCATGGGTGTCCGAACACCCAAGTCTCTATTTCTAGGCACAACCAACATTATCTCACAGGGTAACCCAAACCCCAACCTCGGCAACCACACCTTTGAACTAGTAACTGATCTCATTGGGGCCTTATAATCCTATCAGTCACTACCCTACCGCTACGTGGATCCGGAAAAACTACAGAAATCCTTTTTAAACATGCAAGCTTCTTTTCAAATTATTTTGAAATACTTTCCATTACAGGAATCATTTTCCAAAAACCACAATTTAAGGCACAAGGATTTTCACTGAAAGCAAGCTTGTCAAATTATCATATTTAAATCCTTAAAGTTCAACTTCAAAGTTCACAAATAAATGGCTCAGGGACTTGATTCGACAGATCGAACCAGGATCGGTATGTTGAAATCTCCTGATCTAGCATACCAAATTCAATCGATATACTAAATCAAGTGATTTCAGAAAAATGGCCATTTGCCTTAAAATCGGAATGTTGTAATGAGAGCCTTGGGTGGACCCATTTTTGGTGCTCCAAAAATCCTGCAAAAATACTTAAATCAAAGCATTCCAAGTCTACTCTCATTTGGGACAAGTTTCATCGAAAAAAATTAAGTATAGCTCGAGATATTAAAATCAAAAATCGACAAACCCATTAGAGACGATTGTAGCACATCTCATGTAAATCCATCAAAATCAATTAATAATTCATGGAATCATACAAATCCTTGAATCTAGGATATGCTACTCATTTTCCATGGATTTAAACTGAAATTGCATTATTCTTCAAAGATTTGGGCTAAAACAAAGAAAAGAGATCGAAGGTGGGATGCGTACCTAAAAGTAGATTCTAGCGAACCATCTTCCCCTCCGACAATCTCTCCACTCCCTCCAGCGTCCACTGGACCCTCTTGGCCTCCAATGGGCTTCCTTCCCTCTGACAGCCACCTCTCTTCTCTCCCAACCCTCTCTCTCTTTCTTCTTTCCTTTCTTTGGTTTTTTTCTCTGGTTCCTCACCTCCAGCACACTCACCTATGCCCTTCCTTCATCTTTTTATTGCTACAGCTTGTTTGTCGCCACTTGCATCGACAATCGTCGAGAATCTCGACGAAGCGGCATTGAGGTATGGCGAAAGGTTGGAGGCAAGTAAGGTGAGCACAATAAACGATGATGCTGACTATGCTTCATTGTGCTACTTTTGGCTTTTACTCTCATTTTGGTCTCACGTACACACATGGGTTACAAAATACCAAAACACCACATGGTGGAGAAATACCAGAGATAAACATTGATGTAAGAGAGGGAGTGCAACATAGGTCAAAATTAATTCATCATATCATCTAGATTACAATGCATGATTTACATTACACTGGATAACCAGTCTACCAATCTATGATACCAATATGTGGTTGAGCCATTTTTGGCTCAGATGTTACAATATATATATGGATATCCGTAAATTATCCATATCCGTATCTGCTCAAATTCTAAAAATCATATCCATAATCATATCCGTATCTGCTCTCGAGCGGATATGGATATCCATATCTGCTCATAAACGGATACGAATATTTTACGAATATACCATATCTATTTGCACCCCTAATTGTGAGGTTTCTTTGGGACTCAAAACGGGGAAGCTCCTAGTAAGGTGGCTCACCCATAGCAGTGCAATGTGCATTTAGCAACTACCTATGGGCTAAACTCAGTTAGTTGGTGCCGAACAACACGAGTTTTTATTGTGTGAGCAGTTGATTTTTAGTGAATTTTTAGTTATCTTGTTTATGGATTTAATGGGTCCTTTGAACTTCTATATTGAGGAAGCTCTAAATTTTTTTGTGGATGGGTCTTGGCTTTCCATTTTAAGCTTACAGTTTTAATAGTTCGACAACTGATGAACTTGTGATTTAAAGATATTGGATTATGTCTAGCTTTTAGTTCTTTTTACTACTTCTAAGCTCTAGCATGTTTATGGGGTGGGTTTTACTAACGTGTATTATCCACATGTTTGTCTTTTTCAATTGACCATTGCAATTGTTCTAATTGTTTTATTTTTGTTTTGTCTCCCATTTTCTTGGTGTGTGCTGGTTGCAGTCACTCATTTCCTATTGTATTTTCTTTTTAGGTGCAACTTAGTAGGTTTGTTTCTAGTGTATTTTATGAAGCCATGTGATCACACATCACAAAGAATTGGGTAGAATTGTTAATGCTTCTTAGTTATTGAATATTCATTTTCTTTAGTCTTCATTATTTATTCGTTCATTAGGAATTTAAAGTTTGGTAATGACAGGGGTTATTACACATGTGTAACCATGGCGGTGGGAAAAACCATGCTCTGATGCGATTAGGACCGCATGGAGATCGATAAGGCCACGACAAATCCAATGAATTCGAGGATAAGTGAAAAACAACTCAAAAACACAGAAGAGAGGCAAAGCAAAATAAAGAAAAAGACATGGAGTCACCACCTAGTCTATTAAAAATGGAAAGACGAGGAAAACCGTATCGGAAATCAAAACCAAAGCCAAATGCAAGATAAAAGTGACTTCGTGCCAAATGGACGCAACACATGGGTCATTGCGAGCCAAAGAAAGGGTAAGGACTCCTATTACATGCAGGAAAAGTGTTAGGCACCCCTGCATGTCCGATGAGTTGGTCTTTCTCAGACTTGTCGCTCGCATGCATGACTATATAAGCACTTGAATTGTAACACCCATAAAATTCATTTTGTAATTATTTACATTATAATGAATTTTTTCTTGGACGGGTGTTACTGTTTCAAGACCCGTGTGTGTGATTTTGTAATTTTGGACTTGGGCCTCGTGGGTCGGCTTTTGTTTGTGTGTTCCTGAGCATGGTTGACACTGTTCATTGTGTCACTATGCCTGTAGGCCCGTGTGTGGATCTATGTGGGGCCCGTGTTTGTAAGCCAGTTGGTGGGAGTGAGTTGGTGCGGTTGGTTGCTGGCTCATGCGGAAGGCTAGTGGTTGCACTGTACATGCATGCATGTAGCTACCACCATTTGCACGTATAAAGCTGCGGCTGTCAATCTCCTTCCTTCGCACCTCCCCTCCTCTTTTTCCCCTGCTTTGTCATCCTCCTCCCAAGCACTACTCCTCCTTCCTCACTCATCCTCTCTCCTTCCCTCCCACTCTCCCCAATTCACCCCCACCCTCTTTCTCCCTTTCCCCTATCTTGCACCTCTCCCATCTCTTCCCTCTTTTTCCCTACCTCTTCCTTTTGCTCAGTGTGCTTGAGAGTCGACGGCGGCGTACGGCTGCCTGTGACGATGGCATGTGCCTCCAGGGAGTCGTCCCAATGGTCATGCAGGCTCCGGAGGCTCGCGGGTGGCTAGTGGCCGAAGTTGGGTCGTCGGGGGTCATATTAAGGTACGCACCTCCAAAGCAAAGTGTAGAAAGCATGAAATTGGTAGAAAATGATAGGAATGCATGAAATCTAGGTAAATTTTCATTCCTAGATTTTATTGTGAATTTATGGAAATTTATGGACGCATTTTATAGTGGTTGTTGTAGTTTGGGTCCTTTTGACCTTTCTATCTTTGCGAATTTATATCTTATTGTGTGATGGATGGATTTTGGTTTTGTTCATGTGGATTTGGAGTAGACTCGAGAGTTTACAATATATGTTTTAGTCGGATTTTGTGGGACTTGTTTTGGGGGTCAACCCTAGGGTTCCATTTTGGGCGATTTCAAAGATTGAAGCTTCGACCTATTTTCTGGATTGGCAGAAAATGGCATACAGAATCATTTTGGTATGCCATTTTTTTGTCACATTAGGTCCTCTAGTCGAACTTCGGTCATCTAATTTTGGACGATCGACCGAATCAGGACATTTCGGTCGACCGAACCACGTTTCGGTCTACCGATTTGGCCATGAGTGTTGACCAGTGACCTATTTCGGTCGACTAACCCTAATCGGTCTTCCGATCCAGGGATTTTCAATATATCGAACTTATTTCGGTATGCCAAATCAAGGCCCCAGTTGGTTTATAAATCTAATTTCTAAGGATTTTTTGGATTGATTTGTTTTGCCCATTTGAGATGGGATTGTGGGGCATCAGTGGTAGTCTCGTGGGACTCTTGATGTGCCATTTTGTGGAGGTTTTGAAAGAGTTTCCAAAGATATAAAATGGTTTTGAAAATGATTTTGAAAGAGATGGGTTGGCCCGTTTTGGAAAATGGTTTTCCTGGTTTTTTGTGTGCTGGCTCAGATACCGTGGAACCGTGTCATCGGGACTAGGGAATGTGATGACATTCTCGGGTGGTCGGGCACGTCTCCCTGGTTGAGGTCAGGATCCGAGATACCTAAGGCTGAAGGTCGTCGAGTCTTAGAGGTATGAGACTCCCTAACTATCATCTTGAGGCTAGGGTTGTGGTTCACGGGTTGAGGTATCTTGTGGTATGACAGGGAGGTATGATACTCTTGCTGTCGCTGTGAGCATTGAGGCTCAAGTGTTGTCGGGTGTGGAGGCATGACACTCCCTCTTGAACACCATGTGGAGGGCGTCGTGAGGAGGCGTATCCTATGGTGGCCAATGTGGGTGGGACATGTGCTCCATAGCTAAGAGACAGGACTACCCTCCTAGGGAGGGGTTGGCTCTATGAGGGTTCTCCAAGTGGGAGGATCGTGGGATGGTGGTTGGCTCCTACATAAGGTAGCACATCGTGGCCATGCAGACGTCATTGGTCATGCTTCGGTGGACTTCTTGTAGCTAGAGTTGGTTGTCTGACGTCGAGCTTCCCGACTCACTATGTGTAGTTTTGGCCATTAAGGGCCTTGTTGTGGTTTTGGGCTGGTAGAGCCCTGTTGCTGTTTTGGCCAGTGAGGGCCGCGTTTGTTTTGTTTTTCAGCCTTGTGGGCCTGATTGTGGGATTTTAGAGAAAATGATTTGTGAAATAAATTTAAAAGAAAATTAATATAATTTTATATTTCGTCGTTTTGTGGGGTGCGTGCTGGGTGACTTCTATTACTCACACTTGTTCTTTGTGGTTTTGAGTTGTAGGTGCAGGCATGCAATTAGGTTTTAGCATAGTGCATATAGTCTAGAGTCTCGTAGCCCCACACATAAGTTTCTGGTAGTTGATATTTCTGTTTAGCTTTTAATTTCCTATAATTTAATTTGTTTAATTTATTATGGGAATTTGGGGCGTGACAGATCTAGTATTAGAGCTCCAGGTTCACTAGGTTGCACTAGCCTAGGGTGTCCGGTTTAGAGACTCCATAGGATTGCATGCATGGTAGAGTCTGCATCTAGTTTTCTTCATGGTTTTCTAATTGTTGTTTTGTTTGTGGTGTAGGTATTTTGCTTCTCTCCTTGCAAAATGTCTCCTCGTGGGCATAAGGGCAAGGCTCCTATTGAGGAACCCGAGCTCTGAGAGGACGTAGGTGGATGGAAGGTGGTTCATGTTGAACTGAGGTGCTTAACACACGGGATTTCTCATACCTTCAGCAAGAGTAGTGTTAGTGAGCTGTCAGGTGACCCGTGGCTAAGCTAGTTCACAAAGCTTTGTCTGCCGTTGTTCAAGGGCAAGGTTGTGCTGAGGACAGCAAGGCCTAGCAGAAGAAGGTTGTGAAGATGTTGGAGAGCATGGCATGCCCAAGGGAGCATTGGGTGTGACTGGCAACTTATCTGTTGGATGGTGGTTTAAGTTTGTGAGGCAGTAGAAGTTCCCAGACTCTGTCACTATTAGCATCTAGTGGAAGGATTTCAAGGCGGACTTCTATGACAAGTATTTCCCCGCTCATGTGAAGGAATTCGCCAAGATTTTCGAAATCTGAAGTAGGGCATGATGTCGGTGCTCAAGTACGAGACTGAGTTTACCCAGTTGGAACGCTTTGCTCCTGCCTATGAGTCTTAGGAGGAGTGGGCGCAGAGGTTTCTGGACGGCTTGAACCCAAGGCTACGGGTGAAGATGATGAGCTATCGGTGCCAAACTGTGGAGGACATGGTTGGGATAACTTATCGCTTTGAGGCGTAGCATCAGAAGTATCTGGAGAATCGTCTCAAAGGAAAGGGTAAGTCTTCTTTTACTTCCCGGTTGTCTTTCTCTGGTCCTTCGAGTGCCAGTAGTTCAGGTAGCCCTGAGAAGAAGCAGAAGGGGAGCTCTAGTGTTTCCTCTGCAGGCCAACGGAGTTTTGCTAGGAGTAGCGGAGCTGGCCTCAGTCAGACTAGGTCTAGTGCTCCTAGTGGGAGCCTATGCTTCAATTGTAGTCGGGTGGCCCACATTACTGCATTTTGTCCTCATCCTCAGTAGTCTCTAGCCTCGGTGGTGTGCTACAACTGTGGAAAGACGAGACATGTTCAACGATCCTGTCCGGAACCGCCTAAAAAGGTAGGAAGCACGCCACAACAGTCGATTAGGGGATGGGTGTTTACCATTGCAGCTCCAAGCGTTGGGACTTCGGAAGATGTAGTTGAGGGTAAGGATGACTATTTGGTTTTGTGACCCTTTGTGATCATTGTAATATTCTTTGTAACCTGGACATTTGCCTGATTGTATGGATGTGGTGTTATTTTGCTTAGCCATCAGGTTCTTTTATTGTGGCTGGTCGGATGGCCAAAGTATTGTTTGTCTTAGGGAGTTCTTTCTCCTTTGTTTCTAGGTCTTTCGCAGCAGAGTTGGGAGAGAGACCAGCTAGAGTAGCCTTTCATATCAGCGTGGTAACACCCTGGGGGAGCACAGTTTGGCATGGAGATATCTGTGGTCTATCGACTTGATGCTGAACAACAGAGAGTTTGACGCCAGCCTGATCGTGATGGTCATGCAGGAGTATGATGTGATACTCAGCATCGATTGGTTGGTGTAGCAGTCCGCTTTGATTGACAGTGCTAGGAGGAGAGTTTATTTTGGGTCTCCTGAGGATGGGATTTTCATTGTGCATGGTGGGTGTCAAGGTGAGCCTAAGCTTGTCATTTTAGCTATGAAGGCTTATAAGTCTTTGGTCAGGGGTTGCATGGAATATCTAGCCAGTATAGTTACCTCCACTTCTCCAGAGTTGGGTGTTCACAACATCTCTATGGTGTGTGAACATTTTGACATTTTTCCTGACGATTTGCTTGGTATTCCACCTCACAGGGATGTAGAGTTCTCAATCGATCTGCTCCCCGGTTCTGCTGCTATGTCGAAGCCTCCCTATCGCATGGCACTAGCAGAATTGTGAGCACTCAAGACTCAGTTGTAGGAGTTGTTGGAGAAGGGATTTATCAGGTCAAGTGTGTCTCTGTGGGGAGTACCTGTCTTGTTCATCCATAAGAAGGATGGTTCACTTTGACTGTGTGTAAATTATCGAATGCTAAACCAGATCACGATGAAGAACAAGTATCCCTTGCCCCGTATTGATGAACTGTTCGACCAGTTGCAGTCTACACCCATGTTCTTGAAGATTTATCTGAGGTCAGGGTATCACCACTTGAGGATACAAGACTCAAACATTCAGAAGACTGCTTTTTGGACGCGGTACAGGCATTATGAGTTCACGGTCATGCTTTTCGGCCTGACTAATGCTCTAGCTGCATTTTATGGAATTGATGAACAGGATTTTTAGCCCTTTCTTGGACTAGTTCGTTGTGGTTTTTGTGGATGATATGCTGGTCTACTCCCCTAATATAGAGACTCATGCCTTGCACCTAATGGTGGTTTTGGATACACTGAGGCGTCATCAACTATACGTCAAATTCTCCAAGTGTGAGTTTTGGCTAAGTGAAGTTATATTCCTTGGCCATTTGATTTCTGGAGAAGGCATCAGAGTGGATCCAGCCAAGGTTGATGTGGTGAGTAGTTGGGAGTGACGCAGGACTGTGATAGAGATCAGGAGTTTCTTGGGTCTGACGAGCTATTATAGGAGGTTCATCAGGGATTTCTCCTCCATAGTTGTGCCTCTGACAGTGTTGAGATGGAAGGGGATTCTATTTTACTGGGACCAGAATTGTGAAGCGAGTTTCCAAGAGCTGAAGTCTCGTTTGGTTCCTGCCCCTGTGTTGACTCTGCCTTTTGGAAGTCGTGGCTTCACTGTGTATAGTTACGTTAATGGTTTTAGGTTGGGGTGTGTTCTGATGCAGCATGGCAATGTCATCGCATATGCTTCATGCCAACAAAAGGACCATGAGAAGAACTACCCGACCTACGATTTGGAGATGGCTATCGTAGCGTTCACTCTCAAGCTTTTGCGACACTATCTGTATGGAGATAGTTTGAGGTCTTCATTGCTCATCAGAACTTGAAGTATATCTTCACGTAGAGGGACCTCAACCTGAGGTAGTACTATTGGGTGGAGTATCTAAAGAACTATGATTTCAGCCTGTCCTACCACCTTGGCAAGGCCTACGTTGCCATCGATGCCTTGAGTCAGTGTATGCACGTGATGGCGAGCCTAACGGTCAAAGAGTGGACCATGCTGGAGGATCTAGTGAGCTATAGACTGAAGCGGCAAGCTCAAGAGACGGTTGATGCCTGGGTGGCCAACTTGTTTGTTCGCCCCAAGTTGATATAGTTTATTATCGCCTGTCAGTAGCTAGATCCATTTATTCAGGCTATGTTTGAGAAGCTAGAGGCTGGTGGAGAGCCTCATTTCTCTATTGGGGCATATGGGGAGCTGAGGCGTGACATGTGCCTATACTTACCCCTGCATAAGGAGGCCAGGCAGAGATTGCTCAATGAAGTGCATTTGTCAAGGTACACTATTCACCCTAAGAGTATGAAGATGTACCGAGACCTGAAGCGGAACTTTTGGTGTCCTGGCATGAAGAGAGATGTTACTGATCATGTGGCGAGGTGTACAACCCACCAGCTAGTCAAGACAGAGCACCAGAGACCTAGAAGGACCTTACAACCATTGGATATTCCCATGTAGAAGTGGGAGTACATCTCCATGGACTTCGTGACTAGTTTGCCACATACTCAAAGGAAGAACGACACCGTGTAGGTGATCGTGGATCGGTTAACCAAGTCTGCTCACTTCCTGACCATTCAGGTGAAGCTTCTGATGCACTGCCTAGTAGAGTTGTATGTCTCCGAGCTGGTTTGGCTACATGGTGTTCCGGTGTACATCGTGTTGGACAAAGACACGAGGTTCACCTTGAGGTTCTGGAGAACTCTGCAAGAGGCCTTTGGCACCGTGCTCAACTATAGTACAATATTTCATCCTCATTCGGATGGTCAGACAGAGAGGACTATCCAGACATTAGAGGATATGCTCAGAGCATGTGCCTTAGACTTTTAAGGGAGTTGAGAGGACCATCTTCTATTGATTGAGTTCGTCTACAATAATAGTTATCACTCGAGCATCGGGATGGCACCATACGAAGCTTTGTATGGAAGGCCATGCAGATCGCTGATTTGCTAGAGAAAGGTGGGAGAGCACCAGTTGATTGGTCTTGAGCTTGTGCAGTTGTATGCAGACAAGGTTGATTTGATCTGTAGTATGTTGTTGGCTGCACAAAGTCGATAGAAGAGTTATGCCGACAGGAGGCAGAGACCGCTAGAATTTCTAGTGGGAGACTATGTGTTTCTGAAGGTGTCGCTGACCAAGGGTGTCATGAGGTTCGAGAAGCGTGGGAAGCTGAGTCCTTGCTATATTGGCCCGTACCAGATCACCTAGAGGATCAATGAGGTTGCTTATCTGTTGGATTTACCGCCAGAGATGTCGTCTGTGCACGACATGTTCCATGTATCCATGTTGAGAAAGTGTCTAGCTGACGCATCTCATGTGATCCCAGTTCAACTAGAGGAGCTCCAGGAAAATCTGTCCTTTATGGAGGATACTATCTAGATTATTGATCACAAGAAGTAGGTGTTGCGGAATAAGGTGATTCCGCTGCTCTCAGTGTGGTGGTGGTATCATGGAGTCGAAGAGGTCACGTGGGAACATGAGGAAGCCATCCTAGTCCAATATCCTTATCTTTTCGCCTATTAGTGATTTCAAGGGCGAAATCTTCTTTTAAGGTGGTTAGAATGTAACACACGTAAAATTTATTTTATAATTATTTACATTATAATTAATTTATTTTTGGATGAGTGTTACTGTTCCGAGGCCCGTTTGTGAAATTTTGTGATTTTGAGCTTGGACCTCGTAGGCTAGCTTCTATTTGTTTATTCCTGAGTGTGGTTGGTACTATGCATTATGGCACTGTGCTTGTGGACCCTTGTGTGGATCCATGTGGGGCCCACATTTGTGGGTCGGTTGGTGGGAGTGAGTTGTTGCGGTTGGTTGCTAGCTCGTGCGGAAGGCTGGTGGTTGCACTGTACATGCATGCATGCAGCTATCACCATTTGCATGTATAAAGCTGCAGGCCATCAACCTCCTCCCTCCGCACCTCTCCTCCTTTTTTTCTCCTGCTTCGCCATCCTCCTTCTGAGCACTGCTCCTTCTCCCTCACTCGTCCTCTCTCCTTCCCTCCCACTCTCCCCCATTCACCCCTACCCTCTTTCTCCCCTTCCCCTGTCTTGCCCCTCTCCCTCTTTCCTATCTCTTCCCTCTTTTCCCCTACCTCTTCCTTTTGCTTGGTGTGCTTGAGAGTCGACGGCGGCGTGCGGCAGCCTGTGACGATGGCGTGTGGCTCCAAGGAGTCGTCCCAAGGGTCAAGGAGGCTCCGGAGGCTCGCAGGTGGCCGGTGGTTGAAGTTGGGTCATCAGAGGTCGTATTAAGGTACGCACCTCCAAACCATAGTGTAGAAAGCATGAAATTGGTAGCATGATAGGAATGCATGAAATCTAGAAAAAATTACATTCCTAGAATTTATTGTGAATTTATGGGAATTTATGGACACATTTATGGCGTTTTATAGTGGTTGTTGTAGTTTGGGTCCTTTTGAACCCTCTATCTTTGCGAATTTATATCTTGGTATGTGATGGATGGATTTTGGTTTTGTTTGTGTAGATTTGGAGTAGACTCGAGGGTCTACAATATTTGTTTTAGTCAGATTTTGTGGTGCTTGTTTTGGGGGTCTGCCCCAAGGTCCCATTTTAGGTGATTTCAAAGATTGAAGCTTCGGACTATTTTCTGGATTGGTAGAAAACGACATACCGAAATTTGGTATGCCATTTTTCTGTCATATTAGGTCCTCTAGTTGAACTTCGGTCGTATGATTTTGGATGGTCAACTGAATCAGGAGATTTTGGTTGACCGAACCACTTTTCGATCTGCCGATTTGGCCATGAGTGTTGACTGTTGACCTGTTTCGATTGACCGATCCTAATCAGTCTTCCAATCCAAGGATTTTTAGTATACCAAACTTATTTTGGTATGATGAATTAGGTCCCCAACTGTTTTATAAGTCTGATTTCCAAGGATTTTTTGCATATGTTTGTTTCACCCATTTTAGATGAGATTGTGGCCCATCAGTGGTAGTCTCGTGGGACACATGATGTGCCATTTTGTTGAGGTTTTGAAAGAGTTTCCAAAGATATAAAATGATTTTGAAAATGGTTTTGAAAGAGATGGGTTGGCCCATTTTGGAAAATGGTTTTCCAAGTTTTTTGTGTGTGGGCCGAGATACCGTGGGACTATGTCGTTGGGACCAGGAAATGTGACAACATTCTCGGATGGTCGGGCACATCTCCCTGGTTGAGGTCAGAGGCCAAGATACTTGAGGCTGAGGGTCATCGGGTCTTGGAGGTATGAGACACCCTGACTGTCATCTTGAGGCTAGGGTTGTGGTTTACGGGTTGAGGTATCTTGTGGCATGATAGGGAGGTATGATACTCCTGCTGTCGCTATGAACACTGAGGTTCGGGTGTTGTCAGGTGTAGAGGTAAGACACTTTCTCCTAAGCACCGTGTGGAGGACGCCATGAAGAGGTGTATCCTGTGGTGGCCAATGCGAGTGGGACACGTGCCCCGTAGTTGGTAGCGTCCTGAGAGATAGGACTACCGTCCTAGGGAGAGGTTAGCTCTGTGAGGGTTCTCCAGGTGGGAGGATCACGAGATAGTGCTTGGCTCCTACACAAGGTGGCACACCATGGCAGTGCAAACGCCGTTGGTCGCACTTCAGTGGACTGCTTGTGGCTAGAGTTGGTTGCCTGATGCCGGGCTTCTCGACTCACTACGTGTAGTTTTGGCCATTGAGGGCCTTATTGTGGTTTGGTAGAGCCCTGTTGTTGTTTTGACTATTGTGGGCCACGTTTGTTTTCTTTTTCGGCCTTGTGGGCCTGATTGTGGGATTTTAGAGAAAATGATTTGCGAAATGAATTTAATAGAAAATTAATATAGTTTTGTTTTTTGCCATTTTGTGGGGTGCATGTTGGGTGACTTCTATCACTCACACTTGTTCTTTGTGGTTTTGAGTTCCAGATGCTGGCATACAATTGGGTTTTAGCGTAATGCATATAGTCTGAATTCTCGTAGCCACACACACAGGTTCATGATAGTTGATATTTCTATTTAGCTTTTAATTTCCTGCAATTTAATTTGTTTAAGTTATTATAGGAATTGGGGGCATGAAATGAACACCGATTAATGTGTGGCGATATGGATGATAAATGGATAAAACAAGGTAAAATAAAGTGTGATTCAGTAAATTTAGTGGATACTTGTGATGTGGGACACAAAACAATGCAAAGGAATAGGAGTGGGATAGGTTAGGAGGCTAAGCCAAGTCAGGCTTGGTCCTTCGGACAAACGTGCATCCTGGACGTGCAAATGGTACTCATGACACAAAACAATGCAAAGGAATAGGAGTGGGATAGGTTAGGAGGCTAAGCCAAGTCAAACTTGGTCCCTTAGACAAACGTGCATCCCGGACGTGCAAATGGTACGTGCGCCCAGAACATGCCCAAGGGCATATCCAAGTAACTGGCTATCCTGACCAATCCCACATGCACCCAAGGCTACGGCATGATAAGTAGGGGATGATAGATGACATGAATAGAGGGAAGAATCATACAAGGTCCAAAATCCAAAGGAGAAAACACAAGCAATGAAGGGAATTGAGCAAATGAGGAAAACCAAAACTATACAACTAAAGTCAAATACGTAAAAGAGGCCTATATGAGTGGACATAGGGCCGAGGCTTGGTCGAGTTTGGCACCATGGAGTCCCTGATGCACATGTGCATCTAAGACGCACTATTGGGGTGTGCCCTTGGAATAAAGTGTAGACCTTCCTCCTTCATCACCTCTCCCCATGCAAAGCATGCACTAATTGATCTATGAAAACATTCAGGAAGCTAGAATGAATGAATGGCGTAGCAGAGCACTAAGAAAACTGAACAAGAAGCATCATGGTCTCTTCCCTACCTCCGTCACCAATGTCACAACCTGCCAGAGTCCGTTTGGCCATGCGAGCGAACTAGGGACTCAAGCGCAGCTGCGAGGTGACTAGAGGATTGGAGTGGAAGAGGAAGGTGCATTGGGACGACCGTGGCCAAGCGCTTATTGGCCAAAGGCCTCATGCCGGTGCTCGCCATCCATTGACCAGGGGGAAGACAGGATGCAATGAATCAAAAGCAAAAACGAGTTGGAAAGGCTAAGGGAAGAAACAACTAAGGAAGGCAAGTGATATTGATAGTAATGAATGAGGAAATTGTATCTATATTTGTCGTATGTCACTCTAGGAGTCAACGGTGAGAGTTCCGATGAGGTGCTTGGATGATGGTTGTGGTGGCTGAGGATGGGTCAGGGAGGCTTGGGGTCTCTCAGTGAGCGCTTAGGACTCCTCTTCGACAAAAATGGAGGCTGATATTGAGTGGGTTTGGGGATGGTCGCTAGTTCTTCTTTTCTTGGGCTCTCTGACGTTGGAGGGTTCTCTCCTTCGCCGGTGGCTCCATTCTCTCGCAACTGCGAGGGTGATGGCTACGGGGAAGGCTTAGGGTTTGTGGTGGTTGGGTGCAGTGGTAGGTGGACTAAAGTGGCATGGCTGAGTGGGCATGTCAGGGAGCTGTAGGTGACTCACCGACATGTTGCAAAGGTAGCGTAACGGCAGGGCAGTGTGGCAGGGAGTGGTGGTTGTGGCAAGGTAGGGGAAGGTTGTGGGGTGTCAAGCACGCCGTGGGGTAGATTGAGCGAAGCGTGCAACAACTTCGCTCGTATGACATGCGAGGTACGATGAAAGAAACTAGTCAAGCAGTGCATGCTTAGCTGCCCTGACTCTAACACGTACTTGGGCTGCGCTATCGAGACGCGCATCCCACTAGGTTAGAGTGCACGGGCCAAGTTTCTAGTGTTGGACTTAGTGAATGAGGTATGTTTTAGGGTAATTTGGCTTTGGATTGGTTTGGGTTTATAGGAGTGGTTTGGGAATACAAGGTAGGACTAGGTACGTCGTCTAGTTACACTCTCAGCCAGGTCCACCTACTAACATTGGTCAGAAAGAAGGGTGTCTACAGATGCCCCTCCCTAAGCGAGGTCAAGGGAATCGAGACCGTTGCTTAGGGTTGAGAAAAGACACCCTGTCTCAGTCAACAGGAAAGAAATATTAGTATTGGCAATGAGTCGCTTATCTAAGGAATACACTAAAGGTCGCGGCTCGCATGTCAAGGTGCAGATGTTAATGTAGATGTTGTGTGTCTCTGGGATGTCTAAATGATCGTGCACCGAAGTTGCATGGGTGCGCATATGGTTCTGAGCGATGCTGATGCGGATACAGGTGCTACTAATGATAGAATGATGTTGTGTTGTTGATAAATACCGATGAATGTAATTGTTGCTAAGGCATGAGATGTTGAAGATGTGAATTTATGATGTATGTTTGACTATGTTGTGCAATGGATGCAAGTTAGTGCATGCAAACGTGATTGAATGCCATGAAGCTTGATGAGTTGACGAACTTATCCCTGGATAGTTTCAATTATTAGCCTGAGAGGAAAGAGACATGGCAAGACTAACAGGCTTGTCCATCGAAAGATGACTGGTGACGAAAGTCGTTTGGGTAGTTTGGGGTACCAACCCAAACAAAGAGGGGGCAATCTAGATTCCACCCATCTGGATCAAAGTTTAGGATGAAGATATGACAAGATATCGAACTTATCGGGCCTACAAATGAATAATCTAGGCTCCATCAGTCCAGGGCGGAAGCCTAGCAAGGGAGAAGATAAAACCTAGTCATCGTTCATGTTCGACAGGTGGCTAAGAGTCGACAGGGTAGAACCTAGTCGTTGTCGGTGTACAAATAGACGGCTAGGAGCGGACAAGATAAAACCCAATCGCTGTTAGTTTATAGATAGACGGTTAGGAGTTGATAAGATAGTACCCAGTCACTGTCGGTGTACAGACAGACGACTAGGAGCTAACAAGATAGAACCTAGTCGCTGTCGATGTACAGACAAACGATTAGGAGTTGACAAGATAGAACCTAGCCACTATCAGTGTACAAACAGATGGCTAGGAGCTGACAAGATAGAACCTAGATGTTGTCAGTGTATAGACAGACGACAAGGAGCGAACAAGATAGAACCTAGTCGCTGTCGGTGTACAAATAGATGGCTAGGAGCTAACAAGGATAGAACCTAGTCGTTATACAGACAGACGGCTAGGAGCTGACAAGATAGAACCTAGTTGTGGTGTATAGACAAACAGCTAGGAGTGGATAGAAAGGGGGGAGCTGAAAAGATATCGGACTTGTCGGGCCGACAAAATAAGAGAAAGGTTCTAACAAGATATCGGACTTATTGGGCAGACAAAGCATGAGAAAGGTTCTGACAAGATATCGAACTTGTCAAGCCAACAAAACATGAGAAAGTTTCTGACAAGATATCAGACTTGTCAGGCCTACAAAGAAAGGGGAGAGCTGACAAGTTATCAAACTTGCCTGACCAGAAAAAAAGAAAAGAAGGAAAAGGCCCTAACAAGATATCGGACTTGTTGGACTGACAAAGAAAGGAGAAAACTGACAAGTTATCGGACTTGTCATGTTGAAAAAACAAGGAAAGGTTCTAGCAAGATATCAGACTTATCAAGCTGACAAAGAAAGGAGAGAGCTGACAAGTTATCAGACTTATCAGGCCGGAGAAACAAGAAAAGGGGGCCGCTAAGGATGATGAGTGTGATTACTGCTGTTGATCCAATGCTGGCTTCTTCTTAATGATCACTCGGTCATTGGTATGGTAGGGGCAAATCTGTAATTTCACTTGATTGTACGAAATTCTAACCACGACTAATCCTACTGCAAAGGATGACCTCAAAGACTATCACAACGTGTGCAGGAGCCCATGGCAGGCGGATGGGGCCCGAGATGCTTCATTGCATGATGATAGGGGCATAATTGTAATTTTTTCTAGTCAAGACAAAATCTATCGCAGGTTGGCCATATGGATCTGTAGTAATTCTGAGCTTGGCTACGGGTGGAGGAGTGCTTGGCGGGCCTTAATCAGTAGTCCGAGTGCCACCAACCCTAAACAGGATAGTAGGGGCATTATGATAATTTTGCCCCAAACTATTGAGTTCTGGATGTCCTTGAGTGTAAAATCAATTTTGATAAAGGGGTGTTCCTGATTCTTCACAAGGAGGATAGGGCTAGCTATCTCGGTGGTGGCCAAGGACCTTTTCGCAATTTAGAAACTCATGGGGGCTTTTCTATATATTTCCCTGAGCTATTCTCTAAGCCCAAACCACTATTCTGTGAGTAATACTTATGCCTTGGCCAAGCTCTCAGAGCATTTCCCTCACTTCTGATTGTACGAAATTCATGTCTCAGTCATTATAAAATTTCCAAGGGCCTTTTTACGAAATTTCCAGTTCTAAGGTACTCGAAGATCTTTCAGTGTAATGGAGTTTACATGAACTGCATGATACTAATCTGAGTTCCTCAGAGCTACCTTGGTGTATAGGTTCCAACAATAGGGCATTTTCTGGTGTCTAGATAAGCCTAGGGACTTATCTGTAATTTCCAGAAACTGTTGCAAAAATTCAACAAAAATGATCATCAGGGCCGATTCTAGTGACAATCTCTATCATAGAAACTTTTCCAGGAGTCCTGGAGACTATGTGAACATTTCCAGCCTCTCCAACTTTCTAAAAGACAGTTCTGCCCTTTCACTCGATAAATTATGCTTTTGTCCAAAATGTTGCAAAAAGGTATGGAGGGTTGGAAGAAATTTCCAAAGTATGTGGGGTCCACTGGCAGTTACTGCTATCATGAACAGATGCATGGTAGTTGATCTCTCTTCAAACTCTAACATGCTTTTGCTTCATGCAAGCCCAACTTATAAGAGGATCAACAAAATAAAATTTCTTCCTTTTAAAACCCAAAGAACCCAACGAGCCATTTCTTTCCCCTTCCTTGTGTCCTCTCATCTCCCTCTGTTCTCCTTCCTTCATGCTGCAAGTTGTGGCTAGGGCTGAGGCATGCGGTGGCCTGGTGCGGAGCGACGGCGGAGTGGCACGATGGAGGAGCACGCGCAGGGCTTGGTGGAGGAGCATGGACGCAATCTTAGGCAGGGAGACGTCGACGCAGCAAGGCTTTCACGCCACCAGGATGTGCGCCGCCGACGTGAGGGGAGTAGCGACGATGGAGAGCATGGTACACCCTTCCCCTCTCTCTCGTTTCCTTCTCCTCCATTTTGCTTGTGGTGTTGTCCCTTTTTTTTCCTTTCCTTTATGTTTCTTTTTGTTTGCACGACTACCCTTCACCTCCCTTGCCGTCAATTGTGTGAGCTTCCCACACCAGTGTGATAGTGATCGACGAGTGTGGGCTGGCTAGAGCTCAACGACGGTTAGCTGTCTGTAGGGGAGGAATTGTGGGTGGCTGGCTCCTGTAAGGAAGTCAGGATGGGGGTCGTCAGACATCGGTCGTGCCGACGGTCACCCACCATCAGTGCCCTGCTTGGACGACCACGGTTGAGCTCCAATTCTGTAAATGTTTAAGCTTCCTTCACAATCTCAAGTTTATGCATAATTTCATACAAAAACACATTATATTTGCTTGAAATGTATTTCTCAAGTAACATCCCACACTTGTGTAAAATCCCTTGACTGAATAATGATGTGAAAATGCCATTTATACTTTGCTTGAACCATGTAGTGATTTGCCACAGTGTTTTGCTTGAACCATGTTCCTGATTTTGCTTGAATAGTGCCTTTGATTTTATGTTCAAGCAAGTGTTGTAAAATGTCGTAGTATTTATCTGAACAATATTATGAAATACTACTGACTTTGTGTTTGAATAAGTCCCAGATTTTTGTTTAAATGATGTGCCCTTGCTCTGAATAAAGACTCTGACCTTGTTTCATCATGGTTATACTCTTGCTTGAACTATGTCTCTGATTATTGCTTAAATATAGCCATGAGCATGCCCCCATATTCTGCTTGAATATCTGATTGTTTACACTCTTTTGATGCCCCGACCCATGAATGGTTCTTCGTGCTTCTGTCAAAATTTTGCAATAATTCTCTATGGATATTCTTGACTCTGACTGGCCATTATATTATACAGTCTGACTCTGAGTTCGAGGTTACCCAAGCGAGCGGGACCACTTCTGGCTCATAGGTCCGAGGCCATAGGGTTGGTTCGTGATCTTCAAGGACCGCCTCCAGTTCACGGGCTTTTGAGAATGTGGTCCCCAATGTTCCCGAGGATGTAAGAAATCTTCCTTCTTGCACTTTATTCTCATTTCCTTGTATGTGATAGTCTGGCTAACCCAATTAAACAACTGGCAAGAATTTGGCAACTTCGGGGGTTGGCTCCTGGATGAGGGCCACATCTACAATTGGGACAACTTCGAGGTAAATTCTCCTTTTCTAGCACAATCCTTTAATGATTACATATATAGTTTTTGACTTTGCTGCTCTTCTACTTTTCAGGTTGGTGACACAGGGTGAGTTATGCGGTGTTTGTGGACACCGATGTCGAAGCATTTTGAGTGCCTCCCTGATTTCCTGAAAGAGTTCCTCCTCCACCGTATGCCTTTCACGAGTTTACTACGGTTTCAGGCCATCCATGGGCATTACGAGTTCTTCTGGGGGCTAGCGAAGAGATGAAGACACGAGACCCATACCTTCGACCTTCCCTTCGGCGACATGACCATCCTACCAGAGCACTAGATGCTATTGACGGGCTTCAACTTTGGAAAGGAGTCGATCGTCGAGAAGTCCACCTTAGGATTCACGAAAGTCTCCCATCTGCTGGGTCGCAAGCCACCCCCGAAGACCCAGTCAGCTCACTACTTCCACTACAACTAGTTGCAGGAGTGGCACCTTCTCTGGCCAGACTCCACTTTAGATTCAAGAGAGGTCGAGTTCGTCCTTCGCCACTTCTTGTTGGAGTTTATGAGACTGATCTCTTGTGACACCTCCGACTACTGTGTATCGACGGACTAACTGATCTACTTTGCTGATCTGAAGAACCTGAACAGGTATGACTGGAGAGGCGCCAGCTACACATACATGCTCTATGGGCTGGATAGTATAGTAAAGAGCAACCAACTGTCCCACGTCGGGTTGTATCCACTATTGATGGTAAGTTCTTGCCTTGTCTTTTCCTTTCTGTTTATATTGTGAAAATACTTGTTCTAATCCCTGATTTATTTGGTTGCAGTATTAGTGGATGGAGCACTACATGTAGGGCCATTACTTCTTCTGCCTCTGCCCTAGGCTTCTACTACTTCCTCGACAATGGTGTGAGTCGGACCACCGTACGGTGGCGAGGGTATATGGCTACAAGGCCTACCATTACCTGCTCAATTTATTGGAGATCCATGATGTAAGTTTGCAAGCATTTATTTACTTGGCTGCTTCTTCTGTTTCCTTGTTATGCTAGACAGACTTATGTTCTGTTTTATTTTTGGCAAGTCGAGCTGAGGCCTTTTAAGTGATATGCCAAGCTAGACTGGGAGCCCTTGAACTCTGCTTCTTCTGTTCGATCTTTTGGAGATCCATGATGTAAGTTTGCAAGCATTTATTTACTTGGCTACTTCTTCTGTTTCTTTGTTATGGTGGAATGACTTATGTTCTGTTCTGTTTTCAGCAGGTCGAGCTGAGGCCTTTTGAGTGGTATGCCAAGCTAGACTGGAACCCCTTGAACTCTGCTTGCGCTTACCGTCGAAAACAGATGAAGTTTTTCTACTTCAAGAAGTCTGTTTTGTACCTCTCAGGCAGAGTCTGCCACTAGTTTACCAACGAGTTTAGTATTCCTCTGCCGCCTCTCTCTGAGATGGAGCCTCGGGCTACCACCTGTGTGAGGGCTCGTTCCATAGCTACCAAGATCAAAGTCGACTGGAGCCGGTACACTCTCTGCCCCACTGACTATGACGAGTACTTCGGGTGGTACGAGTGCATCAACAAGTCATACCTATTCGAGGAAGATCTATGGGAATAACAGTAGGACAGGTGGTTTGCTGAGGATTGGGCTGAGGTGAGCCATTATTCCTTCAGTAGAGAAAACCCATTTTGCAAATCTGATCTGCTTAACATAACCTATTTGTCCCTGTCGCAGAGATTTGAGGGTAGACTGAGCGACTTTTATGCTCAGATGTGGCGAGCCAAGGTACCTTGTTCAGACTTGTTTCAATGTTCATTAGTCTTCCGATATTATATAACTGGTCTGACTGACAATATTGCTTTACTACTGTTAAACAGGCCTGGTGGGAGGCTCTTGAGGAGCTAAGCATCTCATTCACAACCTATGTTTGTAGTTACTTCTATTTTAGTACTTGTCCTTGACTGACTTTCTCACATCTCAGGGATCGAATCGGCTGGAGGACATCATCATTGGTAGCAATGGTGACGAGGCTAACCTGGAGTTTGACAAAGAGGACATCTCTACTGTTGGCAACATAGCAGGTGCTTCCATCTCTGCTCCTGGTCCCTCCCAGGCTCATGCAGTTTTGGCGTCGACTGCTCGGCGACTGCGACGTAAGGATGACCGCCGCATTGCTCGCACTTCCTAGGGGAGAAACTCACGTGACAACATTGATGAGGCTTGAAAGTAGGCCACTCATGTTTCAAATTTTGTTGTATTTAGCTCAAACTTGTAACAAATACAATTGATCAGACAAACCTAACATGTAACCTAGATATTTCTTTTAATGGCTTGCTTTTGTCATGCCTTGTGTGTGCATACTCGTGGTTGTGTTTTGGTATGCTTTAAACTCTTGAATGCTTTACGCCAGCTTGGCGAGTTCACAAACAACAGCAATTTGGCTGGGAACAACTGTGATTTATGCGCATCTTATACGCACCTCTCCTCCACGCTTGGTATACAAGGGCATAATGTCATGGTCTTCACACGCATGTTGAGCTTGTGACCACGACGTGCATGACCTCTGACGTCGTAGGGTCAAAAGTCACAGAGTTGTCCTCTTTTCATGGGCTTTCATCTTAAAAAGGGGGGCATATTCACAAGCTAGGGACATATGTCTGCCTCGCCTCTTGCTGCCCAAGGCTCTTCCACACCCTTCCCCACTGCCTCACCGCCACTCCTACCATTCTTGTCGTGGGTAGCCATATGCTCTGGTTTTCGGTTGGCCATGGTATGGCTCAGGCAATGGTGGGTTGCTGGTCAAGGAGAGGTTTTGATACTACTCCTTGCTTTTTCAAGGTTTCCCGACGATGGTGACTCCTTCCCGTTGCTCAGAAGCACTGAGGTACTGGATTGGCATGTCATCTGACATTGACAAGGAGAGATTACACTCGTGGGGAATCTCCAGAAGGCTCCTGAAGATTAGGGACGTGGAGGTGAGCCGCTACCTCCTGTGCATCGTGGCTAGGTTCTAGAAGTTGGCCCATCATGTGTTTCGATTTGGCCGTGAAGAACTAACCATTACCCTAGAAGAAACCCGACAGATTTGTGATTTGTTGAAGTTACTAGGGCCTTTGATTTTCATGCGTCAGGATAGATATGCATCTGTTCTATGCCAGCTGGCCAGTCTGAGTACTACTGAATGTGGGGAGCGCTTGATCTACATAGACGCCTCTGAGCCTATGCTTCGCCTAAATTATCTTGATGAAGTGATTCTGAGGCGTTTTGAGCTAAGGGAGGACTTTTGGCTGAGTGGCTTCGTCACCCGCTTCCTTGGAGAGCTCATATTCAGCCATGGTCGAATGAAAGTAGCGATTGAGGTGGCCGAGATCGCCTTGGCAGTCGTGACTAAGTAGATTGACCTTACCCCAGTCATTTTGGTGGAAACCTACCATGACTTGGACCGTCCTCTTCACCAGTGTCACCATTTCTATGGCTACGAAACGTTAGTATAGGTAGCCCCGAACTCGACTACGCTTGGCACATCGCTTCTTCACTAATTTGATGTCTTGACCGGTCAGGCTGGCGGCACATATGGGGATCGAGGTCCTACGCCCTCAGAGACCAGTATTCAAGGATTACTACCAGAGCGGGCACGCCCGGAAAATTTCTGGTGTCAGGGAATTCTATCAAAAGTTGGACTTGGAAGAGGGTCAAATAGTTTGGCGAGTCGTCCCATTTGTTGCTGAGCCTTTCACTATGTTCTTCAACCGTACTGACATAAGGGTGGGCGTTCTACCTGGCCTAACCGAGGGAGTGGAGTATCATCCTGTCTGCGTCTTGCGCCAGTTTGGCTTTTGCTAGGATGCCTTTGAATAGAATCCAATGCTTGACCTCTTCCAGTTGTATCTACTGAATTCTGTTGTCATGACTATCGAGTTGGCCCGTCTGCTACAAACTGGTGTCCATTCTATTGACTTGGCTTTGGTGAGAGGTTTCAGCTGCACTGAGGCATATAGGGCACAGACATAGGAGGACTGGCCAATCAGCGAAGTTGCTCTAAGTGCTCTCCTGTTCCAAGGTGGCGGGATCTGAAAAAGGCCTCGGACTGGAGGGAGTAACTGAACCAGATGCATGTAATGGGATCCACTGTATTTTTAACTTCTCCACATGATGAATGTATCTTTGGACTCTGAATTTGACTATAGAATTTTCCACCTTCTTGCTATGTGCCTATTGACTCCATTCTGTGGTCGGCTTGTGAAAGAGTGTACCGCCATGGCATTTAAGTAAACCACACCACCTACCTTTTTAAAGCCTTAGATTGGATTGATTATTGAGACATGCGGACCTGGTCCATGCGTCGAGTGTATGGGCACACCTTACTGAGTAGGTGATGAATCACTTCAGAGATTAGGCACTACAGGCTATGATGATCCTACCTTTAAAAGGCATAGATTGGAAACATTATTAAGACATGCATGGTCCAACCCATGCGTTGGGTGTGGCGGCGCACCTACATCAGGGATTAAGCACTATAGGATTGGAGCAGTCGCTGGTCAATACGCGCACCTCCGCCACACTACCTTACTATGGCTCCTAGATGTAAGGGCAAATGAGGAAGTATCACCACCCTATGGCCCTCTGGAGTCCTTGTCTGGAATGCTCCTGGACTCGGTGGTCTGCTTCTATTTGTGTATTCCACTAATTCCTGGTGTGGGGGTTGCATACTACTTCACGTCGATCACCTGATTTGAAGCATCTAGGCGAACGTCGATTAGCCAGAATGTAGCTGACATGCTCCTAGCTGATGGCATGTGTCTGGTGGAGTCTTACTAAAGGCTGCTGGTGTGTCCTTGGCTGGAGATATTGCTGAAGTCAACTATGAGGGCAATTGACATGCCCTTGGCTGAAGGTGTATTGCTAAAGTCAACTATGAGGGCAATTGACATGCCCCTAGTCGATGACGTACTGCCAGAGTCAACTATGAGGGCAGCTAACATGCCTTGGCTAGCGACTAGGCAAAATTTCTATCCCACAACGGTGATGATCGGAAAAGCAATGAGATGCAGATGCATGGATTGTTCTTACTTAGTTGTGCTGGACCCTCAGCAATAGGAAAGCTTTACTACCTACCCGATGGAAGGAAATAGAGAATCTTGCTATCCAGTGAACTCCATCTGGATCTCTAACTAGTAGGTGGCACTCTAGGGTCAAGATGGTTACGTTGGGGTGGTGAATATTTAGGTGGCAGATATTTAGGTGGTATGCATTTAGGTGGTGACAAGATTAGGACTCCATGTCAAACTCTTTGGCTCCCACACCTGCTCTTTTGCGTTAACAACCTTTTCTTTTACTCCCATATAGGTGTGTGGGTTCACTCCACCCCTTTTTGGAGGTAATAAGTGCTTGAACAAGGCGGGAGGCTTTTTACTGAGAAGGGGAACTGGTGTTTCGATGGCAAGAGTGGTTCTGATGCATGCTCCGACTCCTCCCCAAGATAGGGTAGGGGTAGAGCTGTGCCACACACCCCTCTTTAAGGCTAGCTTCTGTCTTTGCCTTTTGTCTTCTTGTTTCTTTTATGCCGCTTGCGCATTATGATCTTTTAGCTCACTCTCTCACTTACACCCTATCATTTTATCTCTCTCTCGGAGGTGTGGGTCCCTTAAAGAGCTTGAACGTTTCATCTGATTCTCGATGAAGGGTGTCTTCCTCACTTGTTAAATGATCAAGATAGAATCTTCCAAGGAGGTAAGAACCCTTCCCAAGGTAGGCTAGGCTTTGCTGATTTTCATCATCATGCCAATATGCTGATGGAGTATGTGCATGTATACTGGTGCAAAAAGCAAAGATAAATGGATGCCAAGTGTGTATGCAACATATGAATGTAGGGATGCATGTTGTGATAGTATAGTATAAATGCCATGAAATAGAGTAGGTGGATGCTGGGATGCAGATTACAATTGTTCAATGCAAAATACAAAGAAGTAGAGTGAGTGGATGCAGGTGGGGAGAGGACTTTGCCAAGCGAGAGCCGATTTCAAGTCATTAATGATACTTCTTCTGGTAGCATGTGTTGACGGGCTTTGACTGCTCCACATGAGTATGATGCAAGGCCTGCAATCTACGTTCTTCTATTAGGTTCTACTATATGTATCAGTGTTCAACCCATTCAACCTCCTCTAGTTCTACTTCTCTCAGGATTCTGAGTGATGGGATTTTCACTTCAATGGGGAGAACTGCCTCTATACCGTAGACCAGCGAGTATTGGGTCACACCTGTGGAGGTCCAGATTAATGTCAAGTAGGCCCACAACGCATATGGAAGCTGACCATGCCAATCCCGATGAGTCTCTGTCATCTTCTTCAGAATCTTGGTGAGGTTTTTGTTCGCAAACTCGACAGCGTCATTTATCTATGGGCAATTTGGGGAGGATCGATGGTGCTTGATCTGAAGGCTGTGTGTCCATACCGATGGAACCCTGCACGACTCTCCTAGGTGCGTGGAAACACACAAGGAGTCCCAATACGGTCACGAAGAAGATGGTGAATCCGAAGAAGAAGACTAGACTCAGAAACACCAAAGGAAGATAAGAAAAGGATAAGGAAAGGAGTCGCCACCTAGTCTTTTAATGGAAAGACGAGGAAAACCAAACACAAAGGAAAAATCCAAAAGAAATCAAGGCGAAGAAAACATATGCATGCTTCATGCCTAATGGATGTAGTGCACAAATAAATGCGGGCCAGAGAAAAGGTAAGAATTCTTGTTATGCATGCAGAAGGGGTTAGGCACCTTCATGCGTCCGAAGAAATCGGTCTTTCTAGGTCTCCTGCTTGCTAATGGTCTATTGTGTGTATGCTTGTTTACTCTGAATGCACATGCTTAAGATGACTGCGAAAACATCCCAAATCAAAGAGAAGAAATGAATAAAAGAAAAAAAAATGATAATCCGAGGGACAATGTAGGCATTGCAAATGCCACTTTACTGTACGCTCAAGGGCGATGAAGAAAATCGTGAAAATCGAGAATACTCAGAAAACGTCACGTAAATCAACGGAAACTCGAAGAAGTCCAAGAAAAACAAATTGGAGAAAATAATCCTCATTTGGGTCAATGTCGACATTGTCAAGCCTGTTAATGTACGCCCTTGGGCGATGGAAAACCAAATCAAATCAAAATCGTGAAAGTCAGAAGAAATCTGGGGAACAATGGGAAAATCAAGTTTGAAATGAGTTAGAAATGCGTGCACGATGCAAGGAAGAAGGCATGAGAAAATATGCATGAAGAAGGGAACAAAATGTACAAAGTGCATATGTGAGTGAAAAATGTAAATTCCTGGGCCTTTTGTGCAAAATTCCCAAATTCTGAATTAAGGCTGAAATTATAAGGCTAATCAGCAAAAATACATAGGAAAACACATTTTATGTAATTTTGATGAAGTTAAGGGCCAAATGTGCAAAACTATGCATTTTTTGTCAAATTCAAGATCCTTAGGGTTCAATATGCAATTTTGCCAGTAAAACATGTGTTTAAAACAATTCTGAAGTAATTCAGGGTTAAATGTGCAAGAAAAGGAGTTCAAGTTTGAAAATAGGAAGTTTAGGGACTGACATGCAAATTTACCCTAGAAAACATGCATTCAATGAGAAATCAGTGAAATTCAGGGTCTAAAATGCAATTCTAGACACATTTGAGCAAATATTTAAATTCCCAGGGTTTAACTTGCAATTTTGATAGAAAAACATGCATTCAGAACTATTTTAATAAAGTTCAAGGCCTTTTATGAAAAAAGTTGGATTAAATGATGAATTGAAAGCAAGTCAGGGGTTTATGTCAAATTTTTAAGCCTAGAAAACATTAATAGAGATTTATAGGGGTCACACTGCAATTCTCCAAAATAAATATTATTAAAATGATTTAAAAAACATATGCAAGGACCTAAATGTAAGAAATAAGGACCTGTTTGTAAGAAAATAAAATGATCATAAGTTTTTTAAAAGAAAACTATTTTTTATTATCTTTTTTAAAGAAAAAGAAGCGACGGCCACCAACGATGGAACTCTGCTGTCGACGACCGTCTGGGATACCCTTCTAGGCCATCCTGATGCCTGATCTGGCATCAGAGCTCGCTAGGAGCAAGAAGAGAAGGAGGGAGGAGGATCCAACGGTTTGGATCCAATGCTCGACGGTCCAGGATCTCAGCCCACCCCACTCGCCGTCGACTCGACTTCGGTGACAGCGCTGAGGAAGAAAGGGACTCCAGAGGTTGTGGTGCGACGACCCAGGGCTTCTGGAAGCTCGGGGACGTGGAGAGGAACCTTTTTCCTCCATCCAAAGGCAAGAATCAGGCCTTTCCTCTTCCTCCCAATCGAGCTCCCGTTGCGCTCTGGTGATGGCGACTACAGAGGTGTCTCGAGGCTTGAAATGCGGTGCTAGAGCTTCCGAAGAGTCAGGGAAGAACAGAGGATGGTTTCCCAGGGATCGGAGTGGCGCTGCGAAGAGCGGAGTGCCTGGTCGTGTTTCATTGTTCATCGTCTTCCCCAACGACGGTGACGGAGCATGATCCCGACGAGTGGCTCTTGGTGGCCTTGAGTGAGCTTGAAACGGTGTCAAGAGGATTGGAGAAGCAAGAGGATGATCGTGCTGAAAGGATCGAACACTCCTGGGCACGAATCATCCATTGGATTCGTGCCCCCACCTACGTCGTCGAAAAACACGTCTGGCGACCCTTAAAGCTTCGATTTTGGCCAGGGAAGCCCTCTGGCGCTGCTGGAATCGGTTGGGGAAGAGGGAGAAGGACCTAGGGGATCATGTTTGAAGAAAATTGAGATCAATGGATGACAAACCTTAGCGGACAATGGAGATGGTCGCCAGAGCTCACTGGAGATGGCTTGAAGCTGGAATTCTTCCCCTCCCCAAGCTTCCTCTCTGCTCCTGGACCTCTCTGGTTGCTCTAGTTGTGAGAAAATACCTTGGTGGCTCTCCTCTCAAATTTTCCAAGTTTTTCTCTTTCCTTCATCCTTCTTTTCTCTTGCAAATGGGGGGTATTTATAGGCTTGCAATGGCTAGGTAGGTTGTTATGGGTTATTATGGTTAGAGTGGGAAGTAGTTAAGGTTGTTAAGGTGGACTGGGAAGTGGTTAAGGTTGTTAAGGTGGAGTAGGAAGTGGTTAATGTTTTTAAGATGAAGTGGAAAGTAGTTAAGGTTGTTAAGGTGAAGTGGGAAGTACTTAGGATTGTTAAGGTAGAGTGGGAAGTAGTTAAGGTTATTATGGTGGAGTGGGAAGTAGTTAAGGTTGTTATGGTGGAGTGGGAAGTTGTTATAGGTTGTTAGGATTTGAGACTAGGGTTTAGGGTTTGACTTAGGGTTTAGGGTTTTGAATTAGGTTTTTAGGATTATGTTTTGAATTAATTTTAGTGTTTTGAATCAATTCTAGGGTTTTGAATTAATTCTAGGGTTTTGGATTAGGTTTTGAATTAATTTTAGGGTTTTGAATCAATTCTAGGGTTTTGGATTAATTCTAGGGTTTTGAATTATGTTTTGAATTAATTTTAGGGTTTTGAATCAATTTTAGAGTTTTGGATTAATTCTAAGGTTTTGAATTATGTTTTGAGTTAATTTTATGGTTTTGAATCAATTCTAGGGTTTTAGATTAATTCTAGGGTTTTGGATTATGCTTTGAATTAATTTTAGGGTTTTGAATCAATTCTAGGGTTTTGGATTAATTTTGTGGTTTTAGATTATGTTTTGCATTAATGTTAAGGTTTTGGATTAGTTTTGGATTTTGTTTAGGATTTTGAATATATTCTAGGGTTTTGAATTAGGTTTTTGGATTTTGAATTTGCTTTAGGTTAATTTTAGGGTTTGAGGTCCAATTGCAAACGTATAGGGTGTCTACATTGTGCAAGAAGTCTTCCACCCTCTTGGCTATGAAATTCTTCCCATTGTTAGAGATGAGGCTGTATGGAACCCCGCATCGGGCTACAATGTTATTTCGGATGAACTTCTTTATAACCATGGCGATGACTATCATGTATGAAGCTGCTTCCACTCACTTGATGAAGTAATCGATCGCTACTAGGATGACGTCGTGCCCATTGGAAGCTACAGGATGGATGGCGCCAATGATGTCGATTCTCCATGTTAAGAAGGTCCATGGCAAAGATATGTTATGCAACTGGTGAGAGGGAGCATGGATCAAATTCCTATGGATTTGGTAATTATGGCATCTCTAGACAAATTGGCAACAATCTGCCTCCATAGTCGACCAATAATAGCCTTGCAGCATGATTTTCTTGGCTAGCAGAATCCCATTAATGTGTGGGCCACATGCATCGACCTGTATTTGTAGCATCAGTGTGTTGGCCTCTTTCCTATCCACGCATCGTAGAACCATCTGGTTATAGGACCTCCTATACAGATGACTGGCCCAAAGCATGTACTTTGATGCAAGTCACATCATGGTACTTCTATCAGTTGCTGAGGCGTCATGCGAGAGATCTCCGGTCTATAGGAAAACATTGATGTCATGGTACTAGGGGAAAACATTGATGTCATGGTACTAGGGGAGTTCTTCGGGTGGATCATCTTCTTTTATGCTCATGCAATACACAGGGTAGTCCTCTCAAGTTACTGATACATCTACCACGTGGTCTTCCAGTATGGATTGCCAAGACGTTAGAGTTGCCAATGCGTCTGCATACATGTTCTTGGCCCTATTCATAAAAGAGAAGGAAATGTCCTCAAATTTTGCCATGAACTTTAAAAGGTATGAGTGATATGGTACCATCTTCAGGTCCTTTGTCTTCCAACTCCCGTTCACTTGAGATATGATCAACAGGGCGTCGCCATGGATCCGTAGCTTCCAAACACCGTGCTCCAACGCAACCTGCAAGTTGAGGATGCATGCTTCATACTCTGCCTCACTATTGGTGCATCGAAACGCCAACTTCTTGGAGAACGGGATAAGCTACCCTTGTGGTGTTGCCAATACTGTCCCAATGCCTTGGTCTTTCTTGTTCACTACTCCATCAAAGTAGAGACGCCACTACTTCTTGTCTTCTAGCTCCTCAGGCTCCAAGTCATCCATGGCAAATAGGATATCCTCGTTGGGGAACTAGGTCTGTAAGGTTGATAATCTGCCAGAGGTAAGTCAGCCAGGTGATCTGCTAGGGCATGTCCCTTCACTAATTTTTGTGTGACAAAGGTGATGTCATATTGGAATAACAACACCTGCCACTTGACACATCAGCCCACCAGTGTTGGCTTTTGGAAAAGGTACTTCATCGAATCATGGCGACATAACAGCAGGACAGGGTACGTCATCATGTAGTGCCTTAAGCATTGAGCGGCCCAGACAAGGGACAAATAGACCATCTCGATGGTGGTATACATGGTCTTGCAGTATTGATTTTCTTGCTCAGGTAATATACTGCTCTTTTCTAGCGACCTGATTCACCATGCTAGCCTAAAAATGCGCCCATGGAGTGTTACGTGACTGATAAGTAGAGGAGCAGGGGTCGTTTCGAAGTCAGTGGGAACAGAATTGGCGGTCTGGCTAGCAATTGCTTGATTTTGTCAAAGGTAGCCTGGCATTCCTCACTCCAGGTGATCTAGGTGTTTTTCCTCAAGAGCTTGAAGATTGGCTCACATATGGGAGTGACTTGGGCGATGAAACAGCTAATATACTGCAGTTGCCCCAACAAGCCTCGGACCTCCTTTTCTATGGTTGGAGGGGGCATGTCGAGGATGGCTCTAGCCTTGTTTGGGTTGACCTCAATCCCCCTCTAGCTGACTATATCCAAGGAGCTTTCTAGATGTGTCACCAAATACACACTTGTTGGGGTTCAAACGGATTTGTATTTTCGCAGGCGATCAAACATCTTCCTCAAGCAAGCGAGATGATCCTCGGACTCTCTAGATTTGACAATCATGTCATCCACATACACCTCAATCTCCTGGTGCATGAGGTCGTGGAAGAGAGTTATCATTGCCCTTTGGTACGTAGTGCCCACATTCTTGAGTCTGAATGGCATTACTCTGTAGCAGAAGACCCCCTATGGGGTAATGAATGATGTCATTTTCATATCCTCCTCCGTCATTCTGATCTGGTTATAGCCTGAGAAGTCGTCCGTAAATGTTATAGCCTAAACTACTACTGGAACTGACGACTCTAAACTGACTGTGGGGTCGGGTGTCATGAATGCTACTGACAAAGGGGGTGGTAATGCTAAACAGGTGGGTGTTGGAACTGCTTGTTGCTGTTGCTCTGCTCTGTTTGTTGGGTCTAGCTCGACTGTATTCAAGGAGTCTTCGTCTGTGTAGTAGTCTTCCACACAAACCCATTCAATGTTCTCTGCTAGACACTATTGCTGTTGCACTACGATGACTAGGGGAGGGCTCCTGTTAGGGTTTATCACACCTGCACTAACAAAGTTAGTCAAATCTCGTGGGATAAACTATCTCTGTTGCTTGCGCGTGTTTTGGAGTGGTCATCGGCAATCGAGTCCTTCTTGGTGTCTTCTCTCCTCTGCTTCAATTGGCTCTGTGATCCCTTGACCGTATCACCTGAGTGGTTTGCTCTTTCGTACCTCCATCGGTGACGAAGGTTCTCGACTATCAATTGGGGGTGACTGTGAACTGCCAGACAACTGACGCGCTCAATGTTCGAAATGAAGTTGATCAGTTCAAGCTGGTTAACCCGGTAAAGCACATTTGAAGGCTTGGGATCAAAATGGACAATCTGTAGATCAACAGAAGAGACCGCGTCAACCTCATCTTTCCCAAAGTTCTCAACCATGACAATGGCAATGTCATCAACATAGCAGAACTTGATCATACGGTGCAGGGTTGACAGGATAACTTGATGCTTGTGCAACTAAGGGCTCCCAAGCAAGAGGTTAAAAGTGAGGTTGAAATTTGACGACATAGAACTCGACATCAAACTGAGCCAAACTGACAGTCAGAGGGATGACCAAGACTCCCAACACATCGTGGTATGTATTATCAAAGGACGTTATTCCTTTGACATCTGGTGTGATATCCTCAACCTTGAATCCGATCTTAATTGCGGTACACAAGAGGCAAATGTTTAAACCTACGCCATTATCAACCAGCATCAATGGAATTCAGAAACTTTGAAATTGCACAATGATAAACAACGGTTGGTTGTGGTTGGTACCTGTAACCATGCCGGCGAGGAGATTCCGCAAAAGAATGCGAAATCGGTCGGCAAAATCACGTCGAAAAACACAAAACAAATGGAGTCGCCACCTAATCTATTATGGAAGACAATGAAAACCATAACACATGAAAAATCATGCAAAAAACAAAAGAAAAAGGACAAGTCTACGAAATAAAACCAGAATGCGGGTAAGGATCCCTGTTACGCACGAGGAAGGTGT
>JAMKQA010039734.1:0-31778 GCA_024699735.1 Posidonia australis | reverse complement strand
TTAGCGTAGTGCATATAGTCTGGAGTCTGCTAGCCGCACACACAGGTTCCTGGTGGTTTGATATTTTATTGTTTAGCTTTAGTTTTCCCGTAATTTAATTTGTTTAAATTATTGTGGAAAATTTGGGGCGTGACAATTGATGTGAATGTCAATCACTTCATTTGGATGTGCAATGTTAACAAGCTCATATGGGGCAGCAGCGTGGACATTTCGCCAGAAAAGAAAAACCAACAGCATTGAAGCAACATTGCAGCTGCTGGGAATTGTTTAGACGGCACAAGGGGCAGCAGTGCTACACCACAGGGAATTACTGCAACCTCTTTGGGTGCTTCAGTTATTTGGGTCACAGGGCTTCAAAACATCGAACCCCACCTCGAGGACAGGTCTTCCCAAACATTAGTACCATCATTTTGTTCCTACCCACTGATTTTCCTGTGTTTTTATGTAGTGGCTTTTTTCATGTTTTGTACTCATTTTCTTCTTGCTTTTTCCATTGCCATCTTCTGAGGATCTGTTTGTGTACATCATTTGATTGGAATTGGTATCCTGGAATCAAAGGAAATTGAGAAATAGTGAAAAAGTGAATTTCAAATGTATGTGAAATTAGAATATATATATATATATATATATTTCGTAAATAATTATTTTCATGTATTTTATTTGATAATAAAGTTTATTACAAATATTATAATTGTTAAATGAATAAAATAAAAATATAATGCTCCATTATTTGATTATTAATAAATAAAATACATTATTACCATGAACATTTTTTATAACAAAGTCTAGTGAAAACATCATAATTACTATATAAATAATATAAATGTTAAAGCATATGATTATTTGATAATAAATATTACTAAAATAATTATATATTATTAAATAATAAAATAATTTACCATATTTTGATAAAAAAGCTCGTTAAAATCTTTATATATCTTAAATAAAATAAAATAATATTATTATACATTAATGTTTGATAACGATGTCTATTATAATCATTATATATTCTTGAATAAATTAATAAAATATTACCATACAAATATAAATATAAAATAAATATTATTATACATAGTTATCAAACAATAAATTTTCTGAAATCATTATATATTAAATAAATATAAATTATGTGAAACTCATTAATTTATAAGAAAGAATTCAATGAACCTTAACATATCATGACCTTATTGAAGAAGATGGTGAATCCTAATAAAATTTCAAAGGACATGTAAGAAAATGAATTCTATAATGTTTATACATATTTAAGAAAGTGGTGAAATTAATTTCTTACTAAATCATTTCTTTTATTATGCACAAACACCTTAACGAAGACAATCAACAGAAAACTAAATTCCCTTTGTAAATCAATTCTAGTATTTTCCAGATACACAAATCCCTCATGAAAACAACCATTTTTGCAACATGAGTTCTTTAAATGTTGGTGCAATATATTACTGTATTATCCAACATTTCAAATGAGGAATTTTAAGATACTTGGAGAAAAATGTTTAGAAAATTTGATCTTGCAAAAAAATCCTGCTTGCAGATTTTATATGATTTAAAAGCAAGGACGTCCAATATTCAATTTGAGAAGCTTTTAATGCGAACATGAGAGGAATTATGATAATCAGAGCAGATGATCACATACACAAGGTAAAAAAGATCGACAATCAAATATGAGCAAAGGTAGCCATGTTGACCTTTTGAGCTATCCTGTAAAAAAATAATTCAAGCTCTTGTTCTTGATCATTATATACAAACGAAAACACTTTTAAGAATATATGATGTTCATCTAGAAAAAGTACATCAACAAGCACTAACGAGATTGTCTTTCTATTACATTTATCTCACACTGCTGGCTTTTTTTTCTGATTTCCTTTTGAAGTGCATAGATCTGTACAAAGATTTATTCACACCAAACATGCTAATAATCAAAATATATACACGGAATTAATAAATAATATGTACATACTGCAAATTACATACATAGATGAATATTTACATTTTGTAGAATTTCACCATCTTATTCAACGTGGAAAGAATCTGTACGGGTTATCTGTGCACCTGCAGTATCAAGAAGTAATGATACATCAAATGTCCTGTTTTCATAAACCTAAAAGCTTTCAAAACAAGCAGTAATTTTAAACTCACATGCTATATAAGCTGTCTTTGGCAGCACCTTCATTCTTATTTACACACTAGGTAAAGTCCAAAAACTCTGCTTCATAGGAAAATAGGTCAGAAGGTATAATAGTATGAAATATACACTTGTGTCATGCAAAGTTACTGATAATGCAAAGAAGACGCACCATAATCTATGATCCTGAGATTGAGAGGACCCGAGATACTTCTCCATCGAATCCTTCATATGCTCAGGATCAAGGCTGCACGTAAGAACATAGTCACAAGTTAGCAAAACATACCACAAGCCTCAACCATAATTAACAACACCACGCCTTGCCATCTAGAAACAGTCATAATCCCATTTGAAAAGCCAGAGATCAACACTAGCAACAAATGAGCTGGCACTTTTTAACATCTGATAATTTCCAAAGATGCTTCACAGACAAACTCTCTAGTTTCCATTAGGCAAAAAGACAGACGTACTAGCACAAGAAAAATGACAGATCTCAATAACCACATGCATATGACTAAAAAGGAGAACCAAGACAAAAATTAAAAAAACTCAGGAAGTCTTAGAGAGGTCAGTACCTGTTCCTCACACCTAAAAGGGCACAATGCACGGCACGGGCAGCAGCAGAGGCGGGAGTAACAGCAGCGCCAGGAACTGCTCGGATAACACTAACTAATGCTGATCCTGCACCTTGGCCACGCTGGTATGCCTTTATAGGCGTCCCAACTAATGCAGAAGCAGTTCTACTAATGCCATCACCGAGACTTTCATAAGCCTGCAAATGAGTGAAGCGGTAGTTAATGTGAAATATAAAAGAGAAGATTTTTCTGCAGGATGTCTAACTCTAGGAGAAATCTGATAAATGATAGGTACAAGAGTTTCTGAAGGAAGTCCATGAGGAACATAATTGGATATCTGAAACGAGCAAGCAATGACAAAAGAAGCATCCTAGTAATGGGCTGACTAACGTCTAGGAAAAAAGGTATGCTAATCAACCTAAACCCATGCACACATACACATAAAATGATCTTTTACAATGCATTGATTCAACTTTTGCAATTGAGCAGAAGAGAATTCAATTTAGATATTTTTATACTTCTAAAATAAATTGCATCAGATTTTTGAAAATGTGAACTTGGTATATGTTGGAAACTGTCATCAGTGGCATCCAGTATTTGGTTCCGTGATCTAATGTTGATGTAAGAGTCTAATAAATCCTTGCAAAAAATAATATTCACACCATTTGGGGAGTTGTAAAACTTACCTAAATAATCATTGGAAACATGAATTGAAAACCTGGCACGAGTGTTTTTATATTTCTGGGTGACACGAGATACTAAAAGACTAAGAGAGATACTAATACCTATTTTTATAGCAGTAAGAGAGATACTAATATTATTAATTCTAAAAATCTTAACTACATAGCACTGACAGGAGCTGGTTGCAACTAAATTACTGAATTAAAAATAGGTTAGGTGGTTATCAGAGGAAAAAAAAAAGGGGCCAACTTTGGCCATGCCGAATTTGAGCCGACTTTTTCTCTCTCCCATATGTGGGGCCCTCCCCTGGTGTATATATGGAAGTCCCCACATATGTGAAGAAGAAATGGAGTGGTCGGCCCAAATTTGGGTGCACAATGGTTGGCCTGTTTTGAATAGCTCTATCTACCCACCCTTTTGGACTGGTTCAGGTCTTTGTTCTCTATCCCTAGCACCTGTCCAGCTGGTGCTATTATAACAAGAAATTAACATCAAGTAGATGATTCTTTTCATGTTTCGAGACTCGATGATTCTTTTCATGTTTCGAGACTCGATGATTCTTTTCATGTTTTGAGTTATTTTACTATGTCATTGTTGCACATCTATCTTAGTTACTATGTGAGTGCTGATCGCAAGCCCACTTGGTTCATAGTATCTTATATAGCCTTCTCAATCATCAGGTGCTTGTTTAATGGCATATTTCATTATCTAAATCTCCTAAGACGACCTAATGTTTTTTAATACCTTACATCAAATAGTTCCAATCAATACCAGGAATGGCTATATCATTTTTAATCAGTCAAATGGTACAGTTTTTTTTTGCTGTAGAATATGTTGGTTATCGAGAAGGCATGTCATATCTAAAATAGACTTGAGCACAGTATTTTCTCCAGTTGTTTATATTTTGTAATTCAGATTGAAGCTATGTAAAAAATAATAATTTTTATGATTGACTACTTGACTACTACCACCCTAACATTCTCAAATAAAAATTGACACCATTGACTGCTAACAGCATCATGTAACTCGCATATTATTTGAATTAAAAAAACGTCATGTGAATATAAAGCTCTCATATCAGCAAAATAAGTAAATTTTCTAATTCATTCCTTTCAAATACTCTAGAATGTAAATGTCAATTATTTTATAAAAAAAATACTGTTTACTGTAAAAGCTCCTAAACATACTGTTAGTTATTGCATCAACTCCCAAGAATTGCTCCATTTTTTTAAAGATTTATCATAAGAAAATATTTAACAATGGGAATGTTTAAAGCAATTGGAAGAAAGCTTGTACAAGGAGTATCAAAGGACACCCTGCAAAGTACCTGTTGCATCCCTTGCTGTGCATCTTTAGGCTGATTGGATCTCACGTTAGTCTTTGACTTGCTTCTTCCAGATAATGGTATGGATGAGGCAGTGCTTGCAAGGGCATATTCAGTTTGGAGTAGGATATCATGGGCACCACCCGCCAAATGCACACCCAGACCAACAGCTTCAAGTGTAACACTTCTAAGAAACGTAATTGCTCCTGGATACAGTAATGTTTTAAATTTTTTGTAAATTCATTTCTATGAGATTCAAGAAAAAAGGTAATTGGAAAAGACAGCTAGCAACCATCTGGCATTCTCAGTCCAGAGAAGATTAAATACAAAGAATATGTTAATAGAAGCATTGCATTATATAATGGTCTGACCATTAATTACATTAAACATTGAGATCAGTTACTGAAAATGTAAAACTGGATGCCATTGCATTACATGACTTAAAAATAGCACAATGTGTGTAGAGTCCGTGGATCAAGTCATCACTCAAAAGTTCAAAAAAATGCCTTGAGGGCAAAAATAGCATTTTCAACTAACATTATAACATCAGTATGGACTAAAAATGAAACACCTGCATCCTACATATCAATACAAACAAAAGTAGAGGATACTTGATGAAATATTTAAAGAACCTCCCATACAACATTACGACAGAAAAGAATAAAGATAGCAAAAAACTAACTTGCCTCTTTGTATACCCTTGATCAATCTTTGGTCTTTCCTATAGTTCTTTATGGGTAAAGAAACCAATTTAGTAGCACCAGATGTGACAGAGAATAATGACTGTATAGGCTTAAGCCCTTTTAGTACGTTATGTACCTAAAATAGATATTGCTGGTCAGCCAAAGATAGGAATTTTTTCTTTGGTATCAATGATACTGCTAAGAAAAAGTGCATATTATCAAGAATATAAAAAATAATTCTATATTGATGTTTGAAGAGATGACCAGATGAGATAGGCATCAAATATATGGTGAAGAAGTATAGGAGAAACCTGATTTTTTGAAATATCTTCCAACCATTCCCCAACTATTGATTCACAAATGCCTCCCCAGCCATAAACACCAACGGAGTTCACATGTTTAAGCTGTAACTCAATTCCCTGAGAGAGGAAAAAACAGTATATTACAACCCAAAATACAGTGGCAAGACCTAGAAAAGATTGCAGATAAAAATAAAAAATTCTAACACTAGTGTAAATGAAGCGCATAAAAAGAAAAGCAATGCCAAACAGATCCACAACAAATGAAATGTTTTGCTGGTGAAATGATTAGAAGAAAAGTAAAAGCAAATGATCAAGAGGAAAAAAAATTTAGAAGATAATTTTTCACGGGCAGTCTATAGTCAATAATAATATAAGATTTTTATCAGGTGCAGTCGACCACTTCATGTGGTCCTGCACCCGATCCCAACCCCCCTCCCCAATAGCCACCCTGGCTGTAATGGTGTGGCAAACCGCACCAGAACTATATCATCAATAGGAAGCCAATCCAAAAGTGGAACAATAGCAAAATTGATACTTCACAGATACTGACCACCAAAGCAGAAAATGAAGGAGTTTAACACAACATGCAGCTACTAATATGGCTTATAGAAGCAATCAAATCTTAATTCAGGCTATATTTATTGATGGATAGATCCAACATTTTGAACATAATCACGGGGATCCATGTGATTGGCTAAAACTTTAGGTTTAATGGTGATGGATGCATAAATAGGGACATGGCCAGAACATAAGCTGTCTCACTTTCTCCCTTCAGCTACCTCCATGTGATATCTATTTTAGGATTGTTACAAAGATTTGACATACCAATAATCTAAACTAAATCTATGGTCATGTTTTGTTTAAAAGCAGTCAAATGTAATTTTCATCAGCTTGTGAATCTAATCTCATGGTAAGTTAGAATTGCAAAAGAAGGCAGATGTTAACTGGTTGGATTAATCGATGGATGATGTTATAGTAGACTAACCAGAAGCGCTTTATTTGTGGTAATGATTGATTTCCTTAGCTAGTTATCTTCTTCTTCTTTTCAGAAGACTAGTTAGCTATTTAAAGCTTACATTTCACCATGATGGTGTAAAATAAAATAAAGTAGAAGGGTAGTTTGCGAAAGAAATGAAGCCAAACACACACACATTTAATATTGGAAGTAATCAAGCTAGTTATAGTACAAAGCATATTGACATAAGTTGGAGGGTAGTTTGCGAAAGGAAATGATGGGAGCAAGTACTCGTGCTTATAAAGTTGTTCAACAGATTAATACCCTCACATTCTCAATATGATGGCATTTATTCTCCTCCATTCAGATCAACTTAAGTCCCTAATATCAAGTTCCAATACTGGTTAGTAGTTCTTCAAATGATCCTCTGCTATAATGAGAAGCAATTGACAGCTGTAGGTATGCCTGGAAATTAGGGCTGTGGGCTGTGGGGCTGTGCAGCCCACAGCCCGATGGCCCAACTTGAAAACAAACCAGGCCGGGCCAGCCCCAACATGGAACCCAGGTAGGCCCAGCCCGAACCCAATAGGGCCGTAGGCAAGGGATTTTCTCCCATGGCCTGACATGGACTGGTTTGGGCCGAAACACAACCCAAGCCTGAACCCAGCACAAACACGGCTAGGCCCGGGCCCAAATTTATGGCCCAATGTACGCTTGAAATAGGCCCAAAATAAAAATACCCAATTTTAAATATATATATTAATTTCTAAGTTATAATAATTATTTTATAATGTATTTTAACTATATAAAATAAAACATGGATGTCCATTTTAAAAATAGGACGTCGTGTATAACAAAACAGACGTCCTATTTTAAGTAATGGACATTTGTTTCTTTAGGAGATCTTGACATCTGTTTCGAGAAATAGACATATGTTTTGTATTTTTATATATATCTGAAGGATGGAGGAGAAAGATTATATATTCTCTATTAGGTTAAGAAATTACACATATATAAGATAGAATATAAATGGATATCCGTTTACCTTATTGCATGGCTCTATTAAACTTAACAACTAACCACACTCCCCCTCAAGTTAAAGCATATATATCAATTATATCCAGTTTGTTACAAAAAACTTCATATGTTCTAACACTAAGTCCCTTAATAAAAATATCTGTAAGTTGATCAGTGGATTTTGTATATAGAGTACAAATAGCTCCTCTCATAGCCATCTCTCTGACATAATAACAGTCCACCTCTGTATACTTGGTGTGCTTATAAAAGATAAGATTGTTGACAATGTAGATGATTGTCTGGTTGTCACAATACATAAACATAGGTACAGTAACAGGAAGATCTAAATCTATCAGAAGAAAGCGAAACTACATCATCTCACAAACAGTTTGAGCCATAAACCTATACTAAGATTCAGCATTGGATCGAGAGACAATATTTTACTTTTTACTATGCCACGTGAACAATATTTTGCTTTTTCCTCCAACATATGTACAATACCCAAAAACAGACTTCTAATTCCCTCTATCGCCTACATAGTCTGAATCTAAATAGACTTAAATGTACAGATAACCATTTTCTTTGTAAACCAGTCCATTGCCTGGAATCTTCTTAATGTAAGCCAACACTCGTAAGATTCCTTGCCAATGTACTTTTCTTGGTTCCTACATGAACTGACTAATAATCCCAACAATGTATGTTATATCTGGTCGTGTAACAGTCAAATAAATCAACTAGCCAATGAGTCGTCTATATCTGCCAACATCCTCTAGCAGTGATATAGAATTATCCCAAAAGACTAGACTCTAATTAAATAGAGTAGTTTCTGACTTACACCCCAAAAGACCTACTTCCAACAACAGATCTAATGGATATTTCCTCTGTGATAATCATGGTACCAAATGTCTACGCGTGTCACCGAAATTTCACCGACACGTGTCTTATTTTCAATTTACCGATACGACTCCGACACGATATCGAAATGGAAGTTTTCTGAACAAATGTAAATTTTTTTACCGTATTTCCACCAACACAATTCCGATATACCGATATTTTCCCGACACATGTCTGTTTTTCAACTTATCGAAGTCCGACACGAAATCGACATTTAGAACCATAGTGATAATGTCATTTTGTGTCTATTGTAAGTAAAATGAATACCTAAGAAATACTTAGGTCTACCCATATCTTTGATCACAAAGTACTTCGGCAAATGATCTTTTGTCCTCTAGATTCTAATAAAATCACTGTCAATCACCAAAATATCATCTACATATATAGTTAATATCACACAGCCATTATTTGTCCATCTATAAAACACAGAATAGTCAATAACATAGCGTTGAAAACCATAAGTAGTAACAATACTGCTGAGCTTCGCAAACCAAACACGGAGACTCTGTTTAAATCCATAGATAGCTTTTCCAAGAAAACAAGCTTTATTCTCTCCTTGAACAACAAATCTAAAAGGTTACTCCATATGCACATGCTCCACAAGGTCACCACAGAGGAAAACATTTTTAACATCTAACTGATAAATTTCTCACGACTTGTTGATAACAATGGAAAGAATAATTCTGATGGAATTCAGTCAAACTACAAGGGAGAATGTAAATACCATACTTCTGTGTAAAACCTCGTGCTACTAGACATGCTTTGTACCTGTCTATCACACCATCTGGTCTGTATTTAATGATAAACACCCATCTACAAGTAACAACATTTATTCCTTCTGGTCTAAATACCAATGTCTATGTCCCATGAGACACAAAAGCTTCCATTTCTTCATCCATGGCTGCCTTCCATTGTGGTAGTACAATTGCCTCTTAGTAGTTCCTGAGATTAATTCAGAAGTACAAGACAAAGCAAGACGATCATAGCTAACAAAATGAGAAATAGGATATATTGTGGAAACACGTGTATCTTTTCGAATGACAATGGACAAGTAAAGGTCTGAGGGTGGCAGATCTGCAAATGGTGAACAAGTGATTATGAGAGGGCATAATCATCGCTGATATATCTACAAAGCCTTTGATACCTCTTTATCAATGGTAAGAGCATCATTGACATTAGTACCACCAAACTCAACAATACAAGATAAAGATATCCTTTCTAATAAAGACGGAACACTATCAAAGAAGCACTGATCTTTATAAAAAGTAATATCAACAAAAACAATGTATTTTCTGGTAGCAGAAATGTAGCCCCGATAACCTCACTGAGTACAAGAATATCCCAGGAACAAACACCAAATGGACCTTAGAGCAAGTTTATCCAGGAACACACACCAAATGAACCTTGAAGCAAGTTTATCCAAATCTAGGATCAAATCTTGAACAAAGTTAACACAACCAAAAACTCAAGTGAGGGAAAAGATATCTACATCAGGACGCAACCTCCTAAATGGAATTTCTGACTAGTATGGATGGCATACGATTAATAAGATAAAAGACTGTTAAAATAGCATCAAACAATAAATACTTGAGAACCTGCATATCAAACATGAGAGACCAAGAAACATCAAGTATATGACGATCTCTATATTCAAACACACCATTTTTATTGTGATGTATGTGGACAAGAGGTTTACTGAATGATCCTAACAAATTCACAATATTGACGCAGAACTTGAGTAAATTCCAATGCATTATCAATATAAAGAATTTTGGGGCAGACAGAATACTAATTTATTATTTCCACGAAAAACTTTTTGATAGTATCCAATGTCTTTCAACAAATAAATCCATGACATAAATAAATAATCATCAATAAAAACAATATAATAACTACAACTAGACATTGAGGGTGTTCTTATAAGACTCCACACATCACAATGAATCAACTCAAAAGGACTCTTACTTCTAACTAAATAAAGACGACGAAAGGTAGCACGATGGTACTTACTTAACTCACAAATTTCACATTGAAAAGAAGAAATAGACATCCATGAAAGCGCTTACTGTAGTTTCTGATGAGAAGGATGACACAAACGATGATGCCATATAATAGACGAATCTACATTGAAAGCTAACGATAAAAGATCTTGAGGTATTTCATCTTTAACAAGCAAGAACCTTTGACTTTTTTCACGTCCCAAACTAATTCTCTTCTTCGTCTGCAAGTCCTAAAAGGTACAGTGAAAAGGGAACAATGTCACTAAGTAATTAAGATGTTTGGTAATAAAACTAATTGACAAAAGATTAACTAGAAATTAGGATACATAAAGAACTTTATCCAATGTTAACTGAAAGTCTGAAACATAACACGAATTGTGTCTCGTTCAAAAACACGACAAATCCTACCATCTGCAATGGACACTGATCTAATATCGGGTAACTGAGATAGACCAGAATAAAGGTCACGACTACTTATCATGTGAGAAGATGCTCCTAAATCAATAATCCAAGAACTGTCCCTAGAGACTAATAAATAAGAAATACAGCAGTAGCATGTGATGCCATCACTGTAGAAGTTTGAGCCTCTTTGAACTGAAGGAACTGAACATACTCTTCCTGAGAGAGTATCACTGGGGATGCACTAACAGTGGGAGTAGCTGTAGACATACCTATACCTCTGTAAAAACCTGTGTCTAATCTGATTTCCCAAGCTTTTCGAAGTATGACCTCTACCATCGGTCTGTCCTCAGCCTCCTCTGCCAGAACTACGACCATGGCCACGATCACGACCATGAGTGGTAGCCATACTTGAGTGATCTGATGTAGATGTGAATGTACCAGTAGAGATACGAAGAACCTGAGTAAATGCACTTTACAGGCTAAGAGTAGAGTTTGAACTCCAAATTAGACCCCGGACTTAAGATGAAAGTTCAGGAGTCAAACCAGAAAGGTAAGCAGAAACTGCTAACTCCTCACGATACCGACGCAACATAGCAATGTCTGGTCAGTGGTTGATATAAATCAAGTTCCTCAAGGAGAGATCGTAGTGAAGAGAAGTGTTCTGTACTGAACTATCACCCATCTTCAATGTAAAGATCTGCTTATATACCTAAAAAATCCTAGAAATATTCTACTCATATCCATACTTTTTTTTCAAGGTGTCCTAAATTTTCTTTGCAGTACGTAGAAGCATCACTCCTCGAGCAACGGATGATTCCATACTGTTCACCATCCAGGAGACAATGGTTGAATCTTCGACAAACCAATCTTTGTAGGTATCATCCTTTACATCAAGACGAGGTCTAGGTGAGATGGCAGATCTTACGATGAACGGCCAAGAATGTCTCCAAATTTTGTACCCACATTATGTAGTTCTTTTCGTCAAGTTTTTCTAAGGTTCCACTTAGATTCTTCACAAAAGATTCCTTAGAGACCATTCTTATTTACATAAATCAAATCAGAATACAACTATGTTTAATGCAATAAGTGCAGAAAAATAGCCTAAATCGTATAAAGAAAAAAGAACCTTCAGAATTTAATAATCCAGGTAGACAAAAATAATCACCCTTAGTAGCAGTAAAAGAAAGTGTACATAGCCCGTTTTATGAGTTGTTCAGCAAGTAGTTACCGATTTGATGATCAGTAGTAGTAGTAGAGGCCTTCTATGCATCCATCACATGTGCGCTGATGAGAGAAAGTAGCAATTGATGCCGTCGAAGGCCAGAAGGGGGCAAAATGCCCCTAACAGCAACCAAACAGGCTTGAAATGGCCGATCGCCAACGGAAGAGGCCGCTGAGAGGCTGGACAACGACAAAGCAAGGCCGAGAGGCCCCTGCAGACAGCAAAGCAGGGCCAAGAAGCCCCTGCAGATAGTAAAGCAGTCTCGGTTGGCCCTTGAGATGGCTAAAAACAGGAGAGGAGGTCCTGACAACGACAGAGATAGGTTCGCCAACGCCGGAGTTGGCCAGAGACAGGAAGAAAGGTGGCCGACGGCTAAGATTTCAACCTGGAAGCTTTGGTACCATAAAGGATGGAGGAGAAATATTGTATATTCTCTCTACTAGGTTAAGCAATTACACATATATAACGTAGGATATAAATGGATATCCGTTTATTCTATCACATAGCTCTAATAAACTTAACCACTAACCACAATATCAAACTTTCAACGAATATAAAATAAAGTCATTGGATCAGGTGGATGTTTTCCAAAAATGGACATCCACTTTTAAAAACAAACTCCTATTTTCAAACAATAGATGTCCGTATTTTTCTTGCTTTTTTATTTTTAAATTTCAATAATTATAAAATACAATTGGTGGATGAAGTAAATGTCCGCTTACACAGACAATTTCTAACATGTATATTTCTAATTGTTGTAAAACTTTACTGATAATTTAACTTTATTGACAATTTAATCTTTTCCAATATCTCTATTTCTAGTTGCTAGAACCTCGAAACATCCATAAATAGTAACCCATTCTCCTATTCTATCCACATAAAACTTCTTACATCTTCTCTTCATTTATCAAAGTTCTTAGCTTCTTGCAAGTTACAATCTTGCTCTTAAATCTCACATGTTTAAGTAAAAGTTCAAGATCTTAGTCTTAAGTTTTCCAACTCTCCACAGCTTTGTCAACTACCATCAACATTCCTTTCTTCTTCTACATTCTTATTTTCTTCTTAACGCTCTATTTTATAATTTATTCTTTTAAGTTTTTTGAAGTGTTAATTATTATTATTTATTATTTAAATGGAGGTAGTTTATTTTTATTTCATGAGTCATAATGGCCAATGAATCAAATAATTTTACTCATAAAACCCAAAATCTTGTAAAAGATTTAGATAAAATAGGAATGACAACAAAAAATTTAGAATCCACACCCTCTAATTTTAATATTCAAAACTTTAGATTTTAAAAAAAAACAAGTTATTGTCATATTGGTATCTTAAGCTATACTTGATTCTTACTTTACTATTCTCAACTTTAAAAACATTTAGTTTAATACACTCAACTTCCAACGTTTCATAGTTTAGTATTTCTGTTAGTTTTTTTATAATTTTTAGAATAATATAAGACAAAAATGCCCCTACTCCCTTCTCCTCCTCGTCTTTCTCCTTCCACTCGCTGAAACATCTGCCAACCCTCTTCCCTTTCAACACCATGGTGAAAATCCCCTAGATGGAAGAAGCAAATGTCAAAGTGGAGGTGGTTGGAATGGACTCTTATAATCCAGTAGAGAACAAATTCGTACCAAAAATTTGTGTGTTTAAACCTATCAAACCCAAGTAAGCTAAGTCAAAGTCCAACTCATCTATACCATCGATGATCCTCAACTACGTCGTCTTCCCAATCCCATTCAATTTTGCCCTATTTCAATTCCTCAATATTCCACTTACGTCATCTATTTCAATTTCTTTTAAAATAGCAACAGATGGGGTGTTCCTACTTCCTATAGAACCTCTGTGGGTGGAGTTTCACTGAGCTCTAAAGGAATCTTCCTTCCTATATCAAGAAACCCCAACCCTAATCTCGAACTCAAGACGAAGCATTTCCTCTAAGAGATGTATCTCACGACCAAACTCTAATGTAGCATGGACCTCCACTCCGCCTTCATCTTTGGCTCCTACAAGCCCATCCTTCGACAAAGGGTTCCCGTTCCAGCACACCTGCTCCAAACCTTAATAGGTAAGAAAAGCAACACCCTTGCAAACCTTAGAACTATAAATGGTAGGATCTGCACAAGAATCATCGTGGAAGCTGCGGAAGAAGTCAAGAAAGAGGACTTAGTGGACAAAGAATCTCTATTTAAGGTGATGGGTGATTCTTTAAAGGATCAACAGGGGAGAGAGGCTGTTGGATGAGCTTGACTTATTACAGAGTAGGATATAACGAGAAAAACACTTTTTTAAAACAATGTTAACATTTAAATTTGAAATTGAGACAAAATGAAAGTTAAATGTACCAAAGTGATCCCTTTTAAAGTTTTAAGATAGTAACGTGAGAATCCAGTATGATTAAGAGTACTAACATGACATTTACTTAAAAATAAAAGATTAGATATTTAGACTTATTTAACAGAAAAGCCTAATGATCCTATAAAATGTACATGCAATATATGTGGCAAAGATCAATCTTACAATGATTTAGTAGAAACAAGACATTTAGGAAAATATGTGACCCATTGTCTTGAAAAATTACGACAGAAAATTAATTCTAGGCAAAGCACATTGACAATTGAAGCTAGGGAAATGTTCTTAAATTGGAATTATTCCTCAGAAATAAATAAAAAAGAACTAATTAAATATATAATTAGAGATAAGCAACCTTTTATTTTTTTTCTAAAAGTAAATATTTTGAAGAAAATGTAAAAATTACTTTAAATCTACAATTTAAGGGTCATTTCAGAAATACTATAAGAAATCTTATTCATAAACAACGAAGATAAGTTAAAATTAATTCAAACTTTAGGTAAATTTAAAATGTAAAATAGCATCAACTTCTAATATTTAGACTGGTCCTAATAAATTTCCTTATTTGTGTGTTACTTATCATTATGTTGATAGTGATTTGATTCTTTAAAAGAAAAAATATATAACTTTTCAAATTTTTGAACATCTACATAGTAGTAATACAATTTATAATGCATTAATAGCATTTGACGTGAATATAGTATTAATTACAATATTATTTCAATTTGTTTTAATAATACTAGTAATAATAATGTTGCTATTGGATATTTAAAAAATACATTTAAACCTTCATTAGATGGAATTTTATTTCATTTAAGATGTTCTTGCTATGTAATAAATTTAATTGTCCAAGATGGTGTAACACATATTAGGAAATATTTAGAAAATACAAGAAAAATTCTTTTGTTTATTCAATGTTGCACAAGTAGATATTAAGAATTTAGGAAATTATATTTGGAAAACAATATTAAATTTAAAAAATTTATGATGGATGTCCAACATAGATACAATTCAACATATGATATGTTGAACTCATGTATTAGTTATAATGAAATAATTACTTTATTTTATGACGAAAAAAATACTCATCTTAATTTTTTTAAGTGAAAATGATTGATCTAATTATAAAATAATAGCTGATTTTTTAAAACCTTTTTTATGAAACAACTAAGTCTTTATCCAGTTAACATTATCCAACTTTTGCTCTTTTTTTCTCTCGTATGTATCAACTTAGTCATGTTTTTTCAAATTATAGAAATTTAGAAAGTTTTACTTTTATAATTAGAGATATGGAAGGAAATTTTAAAAAATATTAGCCTAAACCTCCAATATTATTTTGTTTAGCTGTTGTAATGGATCCTAAAGTAAAATTTACAAGAACTCTAGCCATATGTGAACAAATATTTGATAATATGAGTTTATATGAGAAAATTATGCTTTTAATATTACATTTAAGAAATGTTTATATGATTTGTTTAAAGAATAAAATGATCAATTTGGATCTACTTCCACTTCTAGTTCTAGAATTGTTCTTATTCTCAAATGTGTACATAATCCAAAAAGAAAAATTGTAATGGATGCTACACGAGGAATAATGAAAAAATATGAAAAAAAAAACAAAGTATTAATAATGAGTTAGAAATTTATTTAGATTCAAAATTTTGCTTTAATGATGACAAAACATATAACTTAAATTTATTAAAATAATAATCTACTAATTTAAAAATGTTTCCTATAGTTTGTTATATGGCACAAGACTTAATAACTACTCCAACCTCCACATTGGTGTTGGTGTCTGCTTTTAATGCATGTAAAAGAGTACTTGATATTAGATGTAGTCTATAGAAAAATTGGTGGAAGCTTCAATATACTTTAAGGATTAAATGGATGCGGCATTGAGGATGCAAAATATGTCATTCATAGACAACTCAGTCGACGATGCAAATAAAGCAAAAGGACTATGTCACTAACCACTTTGGTGTAATTTTTTCTTTATTTTTGTAATTTTTCTTTATTTATGGAATTTTTCTAAAATTTTATTAAATACTTCTTTGAGTTTTAGAATTCTTTTATTAATACAAAAAATTAAAACAAGTGTCTGCTGATGCATAGTTGATGTCCATTAATGCAAAGTGGACATCCACTAATGTATAGTAACATCTACTATGCACGGCAAACATTCACTATGCACAGCGAACATCCACTAATAGTGTGTAAACGTTCGATTTAGTCTAGATTTCCTTCACCAAGAAACAAATATCCGCTACTTGGGAGCGGATGTCCGCTTAGGATGATTATGGTGTTAAAACCCTAAGTGCCACCTTATCCATCTCTCATTCTCTTTTCCTTTCAACCTATTTCTCCTTCTCTTTCTCTCTTTAGTCCTTTGCCACCCTAGCCAATGACCCGACGGCACACTAACCCTCTCCCATTCTCTATTTTTTTCAACCTATCTCTCTTAATCACCTTCTCCTTTTCTCATTTGCCTTTTCCATTCTCTCTTCCTTCTCTCAACCCATCTCTCCTTCTCCTTCCCTCCTTTGCCACCTTAGTCAATAGTACGACACCACCTAGCTGTTAGAAATATCTTTGTTTATTTTGATGATTACACCTGTGTATATTTTTATACAAATGAAATGACTGATAAAATTATTTGCTGTAACTCTATACTCAGAAAAAGGATTAAGTAATGTAAGACAAAAATCATATATTCATAAAGTTTTCATGATATATCAAAAACGACATACCGAAGAAATTTCGGCATACCGTTTCAGACAGAAACGGCATACCGTAAGAGAAAAACGGCATACCGAGTCAGAAAAGAACAGTATACCCATCGACCTTCCGATTTCAAAAAAGAAGAAAAACAAATCGACATACCGAAACAGAAGAAAACGGAATGTGCGTCAGAATTCCGAAAAACTGAGGAATCAAAGAAGAAAACAGAAACGACATACCGAGATAAAACGACATACCATTTCAAGAGAAATCGGTATACCGAAATAAAAACGGCATACCGAATTGCCCGTAAAGTGCAGACTGAAGATCTAAACGGCACACCGGAGGACAAAACGACATACCGAAAGACAAGTCGTTTGTGACCGTTGTTCTAGTCGTTAGACACAATTTATGAGGGTCTCTTGGCTATAAATAGGACTCATTTATGCCTCCATAAACACACACCTTGACATACTTGTAATTCATTATTCCTTTAGTCATTTACTCTCCTCGCAAGCATACTGTAAAGCTACTGTTGTAATCAAGCCTTGTGAGAGAAAAATCTCAACTTGTAAAGCTTCAAGAAAGGACTCTAGCTTCAAGAAAGGACTCTAGCTTCTCGAGGATAGAAAAGTGGAAAGAACAAGAGAGGAGTTGGTAGAACTACCAACAAGTAAGTTCTCTATTATTTAATAATAAGGAAAAAATCTCAAGAAAATCTTGAGGAGTGGACTAGACGGGGTTGCCGAACCACTATAAATTGATTGTGTTTTCAATTACTCTCATCCCCTTCTTGTGCTTTTAATTCTAGTTACACCAAGTGTGCATGATAAGTACAAATTCATAAATCATATTGCTTATTTCCGATTATTGTTAAAATTGGGTATAGTAACATTAAAAGGTAAAATTCTCTATTCACCCTCCTCTAAAGAAGCCTTTCGATCCTACATTAGCCACCCTAGCCATCTCTTATCTCCCATGTCCCATTCTCTCTTACTTTCAACCTATCCCTCCCCTTTAGCCTCTCTCATACTCTTCAACTCTTCCACTAGCCTTAAAGAAAATGCTTGCCCACTACCCCTCTAAGAGGGGACACTCAACGACTTTAACGTCCCAAACCTAAGCTAACGTCAAGGAGGACAACGGCCAACCTTGTCTCTACTCCACTCAAGAACATCTCCTCTCCTAGAGTTCCAAAGCAAAAGAGATATACATGGATCTTCAAAATAGGAAGGTTTACGAAGACATACTGATGAAATTTGACAATCTTGACATTTTCACTACTGAAACAAAGGAACTCTTTGATTTTCAACGTTTGACTCAGTTACCATCCTCTGGATTCAGTGTTCCATATTATAATAAAGCCGTTCCTTTTTTTTTTTAATGTAAATTTTGAAATAAGATCAAATTATGATCATTCTTTGCATGTTTACAATGAACATATGAAAATTCATGAAGAAGTAATTAATAGAGTTTTAGAAATTATTTCGAATGGATTAGACATAGGATCAAAGAAGATAGAAGAATTGTGAGATGAAATATATATAAGTAAAGCTCTTTGTAAGGATTCCAATAAAGAGTGTGTTCCCTTGGTAACAAATGAATTGACCCTAATAGTTAGAATTGTAGACAAAATCATTAGATTTAATCTACAATAAAAAAAGATCATAGGGATTAATTCACACTAACATTAGCTAATACAATATACCTAATAGTTGCCAAAATAAAGGTAAATTGAGTAAAATATATACTTTATTTCGTGACTACTAAAAGAATTCACCTTTGATATGATAGCCTTATCATCTAAATTTTGAACTATTAGTGTATTAATGTTCAAAAAGAACCATTTATTGAACATCATCACTAGTATAACCATTCAAATCTCATCTGACGCTAATTAATTTAAAGAAACGAGCATAAATGTAGACATAGTGCAAATTCTTTTCCTCAAACTCCTCCAACAAAAATGTAAAAAAAGCAAGAATAAGAAAAGGAATTCAATGAAAAATATAAAAAAAAGAAATACATGTCCAAAAACAACTAGACAACATCGAATACAAAGTAAATAAGTTCGAGGAAAACCTATTCAAGAAAGTTGGAATATTAACAAGGCACACAACACATATCAACATTAATGTCTTATAATATGTACTCGAATCATATCTTCCTCCTCCTCAATAGATTTTATTTAAGTTTTTCTTCATATTTCATGTAATTTTCAAATAATTATGTATTTTGTAATCTTAATGAATGAATTTTACTCCTATGGATATTCAATTTGTGAATGTAAATGTAATTTGTAACGAATGAATGGATGTGATTATATCTATGTAAATTAATAAATGAATGTGAATGCAGATATTTGATACAAAACATAACACATCCAATTTTTTGACATAGAACTTACTATGTCAAAAAACGGATGTCCACTTCTAAAAGCAGACATCCAACATCCGATTTTGATACAGAACTTATTGTGTCAAAAGTGGACGTCTTATTTCAGAAGTGGATGTCCATTTTTTAATTGTTGTTTAAAAATTGATCGTTACATTAGAAAAATATCCATTGAATCCACTTTTTAATACACTTTTACCTATGTATATATATATTACTTCTCCTTCGTTTCTTTTCCACTCATCCAAGTCTTCAAAAGCTTCTTAGTTCATTTTTTCCTCTTCTTCTTTACTACCATTCTTTTCCTTTTCAATTTTGATCTTTCTTTAATTTCAGTGATTGAATCCAAGATGACATTTGGAATTAATGTGTGTTTGTGGAATTCTATCACTTTTGCAATTATTGCAATTGTAGGTTTTACTTTAAGCCTTGTACTCCAATGATTCTGTGAACGGTTGGTCAGGTCATAACTTTGAAGGCTTTGCAAAAAATGGTATAATCATATAACATTGGGAGGCAGATATCAAGGGGTCTCCCTTATGCTGCCTCATGCAATATGGTGATCAAGGTGGTTGGAGCAAAATAGACAAATCTTTGTTGGGGATCTGTGAATTGTAATAACACCAAAAAGGAGTTTGATTGAGTCATCTCTTCCAATGAGAAAGCAATTTCTGATAAGGAGGTTGTCGTTGGTTAGAGGGGTCGACCATTTATAGGTTTTTCTTTGGAGGTTAAGGTGTTTTGGTTTATTTTGTGCCTAAAGCTTTTTCGGGGTTCCTGGTTCAGTCTGTGGAACCACACTCTGTTGTTTTTGTTTGTTCATGATCTTACCTGCTTGGTAGATCTCCTTTTGAACTTTTCCAATTCAATTTTTATAATATTTGACTTTTACTGCTCAAAAAATATATTATATAGTGTCTTCAGGAGTTTGTGAAAAGAGAGGTGAAATGTGCTTTGCACAGCTAGAACACAGCTGTCAAGCATCACATTTTTTTAATAGTAGTATAGACAGTTGAACAGTACCAACATACCTATCTGACCCTCTTCTTTATTGATTCTTGCTCTTTTCTTTTCTAGATGAGAGAAGAAAAGCTGTCAAAAGTTAACCATGCGTGCAGGAGTATCCCTACAAGACTAACACTTAAAAATAGATAATGCTATCTGTGAATATGCACATATGCTCTTACCCTTAATTTTTTTTAGCAAAGACAGTTTTTCTCTAAACAACCCTGTAAGCATCCCTTTAGCATTAAAACAGTCAGCAAAACCAAATCATTTAGAGACCATTCAGCTTATAGGTCTATTTGGTAGAACTTTTGGATAACTTTTGAACATATAACTTCTCTCCAGAAATTATAATGGTTTAACAGTTTTACCAAACACTATCAGTTTTTCAGAAGTATATAGCTTTTGAAACAATAATTCCTTTACATTTCTGGAAGCTGTGTTGACAACTTCTAGACAGAAGTTAGCTTCTAAACTTGAGTTCAGAAGTTGAAGTTCTACCAAACAGACCTTATGTTAAACATTCTACAAATTCTATCTTCAACAGTCAAAGGAGATGGACATGGGTACTAGTAATACTTCCTTGGTCATTGCTCAAATGTAAATCAAACTGTGCCAAAAAGTTCCCATTTCCAGCAGTTTTCATATGGGTGCATGGCACCATGGAATATCAGATGGAATAGGCAAATGAGTTCTGAAGGAGAGAGAGAGACCCATAAGAGGAAGCCGGATATACTTGGGGCTAATACTAGAATTTCGATGATGAGAACATAGAAGTCAGAGAAGATAATCTAGGTTGAGGAAACAAAATGACTTCGATTTCAACAGACCTCTAAAAAAATGATGTATGCGACCACTTACATGCCGTTTAAATGGATTTGGTGACAAACCATTTCATTTAGGTCCTAATGGCTACCTACACAAGTCCTATATGGTCAAGTAAGCCTGCATCACGCATATATCATGCAGTGGCTAGTTAAAACGGTCATTTTGGTCATGTAATCGCAATCACCTAAATAAAACTTAGAAACTATATTAAAAACTTATTGTAACATGGTTTTTAGAGGAATGAAGCAATGAAATATTATTAACTATTGTTTTAAAAACTAATTGTTTTGAAAACTTATTGTCACATCCAGTAAATATTATTGTAACATGGTTTCCAATGAGTAAATTTTATTGTAAATGGTCATTCACATGGTTGTCAAATATCTAGTTTTTGAACAATAGGCACTGGACATACAACGAATCAATGATCTTGTGGGGAAGATCCTCTGCAAGAATTTGTTTGCTTCACACTCATGGAAAAAATTGTCCAAAAAGACAAATGGACTGTGCTATAGTTTGTGCCAAGAAGACAATTGGACTCTGTCATGGTTTGTGGTTTGTGCTCAGAAGACTTCAAGAATATCAAACATTTCTATTTGTGGTTTTGTGCTGAGAAGGCTTCAAGGACATCAAACTATTTTATTTTCCATTAGTTGGAACTCTGCCTGCTGAAAAACTTAACCTCTAATGTTGAGATCGGAAGCTAACAATGAAGTCAAGGTGGCAGCCCACACGTCCCCTCAAAAATGTATTACTATTTTTAACCCATGGCACCCTCACCATATAGCAAATAATTTAGTACTATTAGCACCATCGCACATCTGAGATTGTCTACGAACCAAAAGCCCCACTACATCCAGTAAACGTTCTTAAAAATTCTCATCTCTTTCTAGTCTATTGATTACATCCTTTAGATAGCCCTAACATCAATATGCCTTTAAGGAATTGATACCAAATACTAAAGTGAGATCCATGTTTGAACAACTTTTAATAATTATCTATTCATATGAGAGTTTAGTTCAGTAATAGGAATCATTGGAGATATCAATTGCATGAATAAAATGTACCAAAAATTTCTAAAGAATTTACTGACAAAAATTAAAGTTTTACCTTCCAAGGAACCAAGTTAAGAAGTTCAATGTAGTTTCCACCACGTACTGCTGCCAGATCAATGTTACGAGGAATATAATCAACACATACAATCACAGGTCGTATGTCACATTTCTGGAAATAAGACAGTAAATATTAGATATTCAATATCAGTAACATGTAATTTAAGAGGAATTCCTTTCTTCATGGCAATTTAAGCGGTACTCATTGGAAAAAATACAAGCACACTAGTCACAAAGGACAAAAAAACAAAGTTTCCAACCTATCAAGATGTCAAGCAAAAGAACAAAACAAGAAAGATGCACCTCAAAACAGAAAATGATACACAGAAACAGCTCTGTACACGGCACAATGGCATAACAGAAATATACACATATATCAACAGGCTGTATGTCACATTTCTGGAAATAAGACAGTAAATATTAGATATTCAATATCAACAACATGTAATTTAAGAGGTTTTCCTTTCTTCACAGCAATTAAAGAGGTATTTATTGGAAAAATACAAGCCCACTCAAAGTCAAAGTCACAAAAGACCAAAAAAAAGTTTCCAACCTATCAAGATGACAAGCAGAAGAAGGAAACAAGTAACATGCACCTTAAAACAGAAAATCACAGAGAGAATAAGCTCTGTACACAGCAAAATGGCATCACAGAAATCACTCAATCTCGTATTTATTACATATTGCTATTCCAAAGTAAAAAGATGAAAATAACCAACACTACATAAGGTATCAACCCAATAGACATACATCAAGTTTGTATGCACATTCAGTCAGGACTTTCATTACTATTACTCATTATGGTAGATTTCTTCTACTGTTGAGTATGAAATTGAAAAGAAAGTCCATTTTACACAATAATCCCAACTTCAAGATAAGAATGTAAGAATACAATGGAAAACTCAGAAAGGAATATCAAGGACGACAAAATATTAATATCCTTGAGAGCTGCAGCATGTAAAATTGAAGACAACAATAACAAAATGGCTCAAATATTGTGAACAAGATGCAATTATATCACTTGCCTGGAAAAATGGAAGCAATGCCTCCTCTGCAATATTGTCCTTCGTAGATCTTGATGTTTCTTGCTCATCCAAATCATTCTGCAAATCCGGAGATTCCACAGAAGATGAATTTCCACCAAAAAAGTTGATAAGAAAGTTAAGGTGGCTTTGGTCAAGATGTAGGCGCATTGGTAGTAGAGCAAGATTTAGCCTGGAAAAAAAAACCGGTATTTACTAACTCAGGAGCACTCAAAATTTAGGATACAATAACAGAATCAGATACACACTAACATTTTTTTACTTTGAGTCTCCTAAAACAAGTCACTTGATTAGGATTACTGGCACGTAATGAAGAAAATGACCTATGTTGTGTACACATCGATATTTTCTGTAGTAACTAGTTACTTTATTTTCTGTAGTAACTAGTTACTTTATCACAAAATTTTAAAAACCAATCAGTAATCCAATGTCTTGACAGGTACCTAATTCCACGATACCAATAAAAACAACCCTAAAATAACAACACACCTTCAAAAAAAAGTATTACCAATATCATTGGATAAGCACTGATACATGAAATATATGCCTGATTTCATTAATATATGTCCATTATTTTTTTTATTTTGATTTTCTTTTCCTCCAATCCCATATTTTCAAAGTCCCTGCATATTTTGTTTGAACCATATTCACTAAATGGTTCTAATCTGATATATTATTAAGATGGTCCATGCCTGACTGAAGGCAGACCATATATACCAAATTTGGCTTGCCACCTCAGGATATAGATTAGGTTAGTCCCACCAAATGGTTTGATAAATTATTAAGATGTTTGGTGCTTAACGAAGACTAACTACTATAAAAAAATGTAATTTCTTCAAATGGGAGAAAGACACAGTGCTCTTAGGCTATAACTACTAGAAGCTGCAAGGAGGACAAACAAGGTTCATTGCGAGTTCAGACCAGAGGGTAAAGGCTGTAATAAGTGAAAAGAAATGGCACCAAGAAGATGACTTATTCTACATGCCAATTGTATGTTTACGTCCACTTAAGCATTTTTCTAGCCAAATGTCAGTGAGGAATTGTAATTTAGCAGCTCAAAACACATACATCGTGGTCTACTTGTCAGCACAAAACGGCAAATACTTGAGGAAATTGCCATACCAGCTACAGGAATTCAGATAAAGATACATAAATTACCTATACTCTTCAAGAGGGATTGAGGGATCTGGTCTTACAGATTCCAAGTCCAACTTTAATGCTTTGGAACAAGATTCTCTTGCATGATGCCTTGAATGATAATATCCCAAAACCTACAAAAAGAGTTTTGTTAGTGTGGATATGGAGGTGCTGGTAGAAAGAGGAAAAGTATGCTTTGTTTTTCTTTATTTACCATTCTCCAAGGGGCATCCTTGCTATTGTCGTGAAGATGAAAATCCCGAATAGATAAAGAATGTTTTGACACAAATATCTCTCCATCAGGATACATGTTATGTTGAAGATCTAACCCCAAAAATTGAAGTTCCAAGCACGTATTTTCATCCCTTCCAGGTGAACTTGAACTACCAGAGCTTTCTGTGGCTTCAGGCCAATCAGATCCATCAAACATTCTCCATCTTATGTCTGTGTTCTTTAGGACTATCCTTCCTCTTGCTTTGCATGCATCACTAGCCAGAGAGCTCACCCAAAAAGCCTCATCTTTCTGGTATAATTGCTTCTCTGTGAAACTATCAATTGCATCAGCGATATGATTTTCATCAAATATCAATGGATTATTTCTGTACCAACTACCCTTTTCACCTTCAAGATCAGGCCTCTCACATGCTGCCACAGGTGACTGCTTCCCAACTGATAGTTTTGTCTTAGGAAGTAACTCTGTTATGTAATAGCTTTCAATAAAATCAGGCATATCTACACACAAATTTTGTGAATTTCCATGCCCTATACATGGTAGAACTGATTCACTAGGTGTGGCATTTAAAGAGCATATATTGTTGACAGCTGGATGGTGGCTTATTCTAGGGTTGAATTCATCCCTCGGAGTGTTTCTATTATCTGAAACTGCAGATTCTACATCAAGAGAATCAGAATGAGCTGTCTGCTTTTCTTGCAGGTAAAAGTAATCATCAAGAACTTCGTCCATAAGTCCAGCTGAATGATTATTTTCACTATCTGTATCAGAATTCTCGTACAACATAGATTTATCAAGTACATCATGCACTTGCTTGGTAGAACTCCACCGAGACTGCAAATGCACCAAAGCATCCTGAATATCAGGTGCAAAAAGCTGCTGAAACTGTGCAAGCAGATGAACGAGACCCAAGGTTGTATCACCACAAGTATCCAGTTTGATATGTAAATCTGAAAGTTCAACTTCCCAAAGCAGGTCCTCCTTACAGTTAGTTCTCACAACAGAAGCAACATGTGCATCACCAGCAATTTTCACATAGCCAGATTCTCTAAGATAATCTGCATCATATCTTCTATCACTCTTACATCTAGACCATTGACAAATAAGAAGACCTACATCCTGGAGTCGGATTATGTGATCATTGGTTACAGAATTGTCTGCAGTCCGATTGGAGAGATTCAAAGAAGCTGCTGCAAGAATACATCCAACATACAGTTGTCCAGATCCTTTACTCAGGTTAGCAGATTGAGAGTCTAGAACAGTAGGGCGCATCATTTGAGGTTCATAGCTCAAAGCAACGTCAACCAGATCAAGAAAGAATGAAGTTTTATAATCCCCATCACCATCGGATGTTTCATTCTGCTTACGACTATCAACCACTTCGCCTTCATAAGAAGGCAATGTAAAAAATGATGTTATTGTATTAAACCAATCAAGACGACAACCAGGTGCAATTATAGTCCCGCATTGAACAGTAACAGATGTAAAACCTTGCAGTGTCTGTGGATTATGCAAGTGTGTCATAGAGGTTCCAGCAGGACCATATGATATTGCATTTCCACCTTCTCCATTACCTCGCCTCAACATAGAATTCTTGCAAGTGATAAGAAGAAAATCTTCAGTCTTTGCAGAATCCTTGTGGTTCACATCAACAATTGAACCCCACAATTCTCCTTCACCATGGCTTAACCAAAAAAAGTTGGCACCACATATCCCACCAATATCTGACACAGATAAGAATTCAAATTTCTCTATATTAAGTCTTAAGTTATTCCATGAGCCAGGTAGCTCTTTTTGTATCGAGCTACTGATGCTTTCAATGTTATCCATTGAGATGCTTAGATCCAACATATCACACTCCACAAGCACTGAAGCTTGGACACCAAATTTTCCTTCAACATGTGGAGCATTCTTTATGTTTGTGTTGGAGTCATTATGAGACTCTAGACATAATGCATCCATCATCTGTTTCAGAAGAATATATAACAGTTCATACTCATGGCGCATAAGAGTAGCATGAACAAGAGAGAGATGAATATGCATGAGAAATGAAGAACTAAGAACTATCTCTTGCCGAATGCGAGAGTTAGCCTCTGCTCGATCTTCAGCTGTTGTCACAGATGCAAATTCATACCCTTTTCCAGTTGCTTTATTTCTACTTCTTGGATCTTGTGATTCAGCCAAATTCAAGGCTCTCCTTGCTACCCAAGGACCAGTCACAGGACCCTTCTGCCAAACAATGGCAAGTAAAGAGCGATGACCATCTGTTTCACTCGTAATGGAAATAATTTTATTGGCAGAAAAGTGTGGCCTCACAACCAGTTCAGAGAGAGATCCACAAGCATTTTCATTTGCAGCCTTTACCAAATAAACATCAAGATTTCCAGTATCCAAAGATATGGAAGTGGAAGCTGTATATGAATGGCTCTGTGGATTTGTAGTTGGAGCAGGAATTCCATCCTGAATCTTTCCAAAGCCAGAAGATCGAGAAAATTCAAGAGTAATGAACTTATCCCAGCAGAATAACTGATGCACATCTCTATTGTTCTCAGGACTAAAACACAACATCATCCTTGCATTAGGAATAACTATGTTTCCCTGCAAATTTCCTCTTGAAATTGTGGTTGTGGTTGTATACTTCTTGTTTTTTCCATCCTTATAATCATCATTTACATCCATAACATCAGATTCAGCACCCCTACTCATTCCAAAAGAATTTCCAACTTGTTTGAAGAGATTCATCAACAAATTCACTAAATAGAAGTCTATCCATAAAATGAAGGGTGGTAGTTTTAAGGAAAACGAAGTTGATATGGTAGACTTGTCATTCAGATTGGTGGTTTTAACAGAATATTCACCATGACATTCCCCAAAAGATTCAAATAGTGTAACCTTAACTGGTTCAACAGGAGAGAGAGCTTTAATTTGACTTCCTTCTAATTTGCCATTCACTGACTGCATAACAGAATGGAACTTCAGATTGCAGGATGCATCTAAATGATCTTCTGATTCAGGCACAGAAAAAGGTAATGGAGGCAAAGCACCATGAACACCTGACTGGATATGATACATTGTACATGTTTGACCGTGGTTGTTGTTTTGGCAATTGAGGAAATTATTGATGGTTTCACTTCCACCATATAAATGACCATCAACTTTGATGTGCGCTACCACAGCTTCAAACTTTGTACATTGAGGGAAAATCTGTTGACTTTGTCAATACTAGAAATTAGTAGCAAAAAATAAAAAACTTAAAAATTGACATACTCATGTTCAATATATCCAGATTAAAAAAAGGCAACTATCAAAAGCAGCTTACTGCTCAAAAAACATATCAAAAGCAATTTGACAATAATAGCTATATATAGAGGAACAATAATGATAGACGGATGTGCATATTACCTGCAAGACAAGAGATAGATCAAGACATGTGGCATTTAGATAATTGATATCAGCCCCGCTGGAATATGCTTCAGTTGAATGCGCACCATTCATATATGATTGACTGAAGTAGGAGTTAGTGCTTGAACCATTCACTGAAGTCTCAACCATATTTACAGAGGAAAAACTCTTATATGTGGTTCCCTGCGTATCATTCATCATTTGGTAGTCATCAAACAACTGAGAAGAATATTTCTGTTCATCATGGAAGGAAAGAATAACAGAAAATGCAGCGATAGTTGCTTTTAGATTCGTCTCAACGTTGTGTTGTTCTGCAATGAACAAAAATGAGATGAAACAGAGCAACTTGTCAGTAAATTCAGCTATAGTCTATGAAACTGATTGTGCAAAAAAAAAAATCTACATATGCAATTTTCAACATTTCTTCTCCCTCACTCACACTAATTTGTACATATTCTGATTTTCGTGAAATTGGTGGTCCCTTAAAATCCCATTGTAATATTTAGACAATAAAAAAAAATTGAGTAACCAAATGAGTTGACTATATATGTTTCTAACTCAAACCATTATGCAATAATGACAAAACATCCATCTGTTAGCAGAAGTGGAATAAAAGTTACACAAAAGAAGAAAGACAGTTCGATTATATGCACTAATGCAACAAAAAATCCAAATGCCCCCTCCTTGCCCATATGTCATACATATCCAATACCACATGTACTTTGTTGTCTTATATATTTTTAGATTGACAATAGATGTTGCAGAAAGATACTACAAATTTCATAAGTAGGACTTGGGGTTGTTAAGACTTAAGATAACTATGAAACCTTGGAGACCCTTCCAAATTCAAAGAAAGCATGTGACTCTTTTCATATATTTGTAAATTAAAAAGAGTTCATGAATAACCTGGACAAAATGTAGTGAACATTCACGTAATTTTAGCGACTAAACCCTCTTTCGTTTATATGAATATTCTCCACAACAATAAAGGTAAGAAGATACCTTTCAATGTGTTAGCACAAATGGTACAAAGTTCACTTATCCGGTCCATCTATGTCATTTTCGTTCTTTCTCCATTCTTGCTGTGCAAGCATAAGAAAAGCATCACTGGTTTCCCTACTAGGCACTCAAAGGAAAACATGAATCCAGTCTCCATAAATTGCCACCATCATGCCGGTTGACAGCAACAACCCTTACTTGCCCCAGTATTGTTCAAAAACAAAACCCCAGTATTGTTGGATGTCCTGCTTACAACCCAAATTGATCTTAACCTTGGAAACACCAAAACATGGTGGACCAGATGCTGTAACGGCAACTGTCCACTAATCCCAGTATTGAACCTCTGAAGCACTATAAGGCCTATGCACAATCTCTAGACACCGCAAAAGGCAAGTTTTACTGACCAAGAGGTATAGTCCACACCTTGGCAGACGAGATCAAAGTACATTCCTAGGAAGGAGTTGCCCACATTGTTCCAAACATCTATGAATATCGCTAATATAAATCATAAATTCAAAAATTTCACATGATTTTGGGTCAAATACTGAGGTCAGTTCTTTTTTTTCGACTAAATAAAAAGTGATGCCAGTCCAGATCAACTATTGGAAGGACAAAAGTCCAACATGAAACTGAAATTCTTGACTGTGGTTGCAGAATCCTGCAGTGTGGGTTCTAGTGGCTGGGAAATGACACTCTGGCCAGGTTATGTGAAGAATCAAGAGTTAAAAAAAAAAAAGAACTTTTCGCATGTGATCCTGATTGGGTGGCTGGAATATGGGTTAACTGGGTGCAATTTTTCCTCTTCCAATATTGCTAATGGATTGAAGCTTTTCTCATTGTGTCATCGTAATCTTTTTCTTTTTCTACCAGCTGCTTAGACCAAACCATCATCTTTTCTATGTGTCCAACCTTTATGAAATAAATAATACCAATTATCAAAGGCAAACCATGCATCATGACCATAAGTGAAACCTTATGTGACACATATTCCCGAACCTTCTTACAGATTTCCAACATAATCATGCATGTTTGTTGCTCCTTGCCACTCCCTTCTTTGAAATAAGAGAAGAAGCATGACTAGACTTCCTAGATAGGAAGACAACGTGTGTAAACCTGGACAGACTCGTCTTTGAATAAACATTTTTCAATGATATTCAATTCCTATTTGTATTTTGTGACTAAAGCATTTTATTACATATTCAGAAACATCTAGTATTCCAACTATTTTTGTACTTAGTTAAAGAAGGCATTGGCCCTGTACAGATCTACAACTGAAAGATACTTTCAAAATACAGAACAATGATGAAATCTCTTGACATGATTAACATCACTAATTCGATAGACCATTTTAATTTATAACGTAAATCAACCATAAACTAACAAGTGCACCTTCGCATATTTCTAGATGGTCTACAATCTAACAGTACAAAATTAAATGATGTGAAAAAACAGAGCTAAAATTTAACATAGCTCATGAGAAGGAGAATTAGGTGCTACTAGAATAAATAGTGTGAGTAGTGACAGTATACCAGAAGTAATATGACCACACCCAGAAGCTAGGCTCGAAGCAGCAGTTATTGCGCTAAAAACAGAACATGTCCAGTTCCATATGCCACTGTTGCTCAAACTTGCATGGGAACTCCTCATTCCATCAAAGCATTCAAAGAATTGGTCTATGCTGCAAAAGAAGTGTGTGAGCATGCATGACCAACAAAATACAATCTTCCATTTCAAGTAATCTTCATTTGGTCATTTATGTTACTGAATGACTAAAACAAAGCACAGATAAAGGCATTGATGATAGTTACGTCCTTCAATTCTTAGCTTCTTAACAAAATACAATCTTCCATTTCAAGTAATCGTCATTTGGTCATTGTGATCAAAGCAGGCGCCTAGGTGTTGTTGCCTTAGTGGGTTAAGTCACCATGGCTTAATTAAATTAAGCACACACCTTGACAGGCTAGGTGTCAACCTTGGCTTGCCTAATCGCTTTGATTGGTATTAATTTTTACTTTTGTGCTTAATCTCATGATATTTTAGTTAAAATTTCCTATTTTTTGTATGTTTTAATGTTCAAGAAAGTTTACATTGGATAAATTAATGTATACATACTATGTAATTAATAGGGAAAATCCTGATTTTTGGGTCACCTAAGGCACCTAGGCAATGCCTAGCCCTAGCTTGTCTTTATGGTGCATTGGGTGCCATGCTAACTACGGATAAGGTTTTGAAACAAGCTAGAGACATGGTAAACAAACACAAAATAGAATTCTTGTATCCTGGATCACTCAACATCCTCCAGTAGCTAGAATGCACCAAGCATAATGCATCATGTCTCATGAAACAAAACAGTGAAATTATGAT